>JACXGK010008111.1:0-23343 GCA_016801125.1 Novumbra hubbsi
AATTTTGATACAATGACTGAGGGGGGAATAGGCTACATTAATGTGTCCGATGTGAACGGACTTCAGATCTTCCTAGCTGTATTTTGGGGAACGATCTCCAGATATATCTGTAATAAAAGGCGTTTACTTTGGAAATAGCTGACCGTGTGGACATTCTCTGATTCAGGACTCGGGGGAAGTAGTTTGAATTCTACAGTGTCGTCACACGTCAAAAAAAAAAAAAATGTGCACAAGAACTTATCTTAATCCTAGTCAAGAGTGTACCACTAACCTACAGAAAATGTGCATACATGCATTTCCCTAAACACGTTTTGCGTTCTCACCCCAAATCACAATTTAGGTCCGGGAGCCTGTACCTAATCATGCTCTAGCCTCACTCCAGCCAGGCGCCTCCGTCTCAACCCCATTAGCCTAGCTCACAAGGGAGGAATGGAGATCCAGAGTAGTAACCCCTGGAGCGCGCGCTCAACCCGACTGGAAAAAGGACCCAAGCCGTCAGGATCAGGAAAACCGGACAAAGCCCCCCATTATCAATTTTAATATGTCCATACATAACAAGACTTACACACGACGTACGAACACAAACAATACATTTAACATTGACTAATGGATTCCAACTCGACATGTTTTGTCGTGTTTCATAATTTTGATCTGCTCAATTGTCCTAAAATGTTTATACATCGAGTACCCTAATTGGAATTCCATTTCAATAGTGCAATATAGAATCAGATTTTACCTCTATATTGACTTCTCAACAACCGGAATCATGTTACAAAACCTCAAATTTCTATGCAACATTTCTCTTACTTTAACTATGCTGTCTAGCAGGACCTTTCCTTCTGCTAAGAGTAGCTTTATAACTTCCCTCTCCTGGGATGACTGCCAACCATTTATGCCTTTTAATATTTAGCTCCACTTTCTGATATTCAGCTTACAGTTTTTGCCTGTTCTACAAATGTGTGTTATACCAATTATCCTTAACCAACCTTTGTATTCTTTACTGTTATCTAGAACCGCACTCCTTCCCTGGCCTCCTTCTCTGTCTGTCTGTGTGTGTGCGTGTATTGTTGAAGATATAATCTGCTTCCCCCGAGTTCGAATCAGAGAATTTCCACGCGGTCCAAGTCTTTCCAAACAAAACACCTTTATTACAGATAGCTATCTGGAGAGCGTTCTCCACAGTACAGTAGACAAGATCTGAATTACTTTCACCTGGACACAGTTTATATACAGCCCCTCCCACCCCTCAATCATTGGATGTAATCTGTTGAGTGGGCTTCCTGGGTGGGCGTGTCCCTTTCTTGCAGACCCCGTCTCTGATCGTGGGGCCATCTGGTGACCTCGGAGGCAGACGAAGAGGACAGTTAAAGGGGGGGGGGCTGGCGCCAGGAGGTCTGCCCGGAGATATCACCTAAATTGTGTTTACCCTTCCCCTCCTGTGTTCCCTGTCCGCATCAGGGTCAGTGTGATAAGCCAACAGACAATAAACCAGGTCCCCCTTTTTCCCCTTGATCTCTTGCCGTTATGGTCCTACTCCTGGAATGTACTAATTAACATTTTATCACCCCATCCTGGCTTGCTCTCTCTAAGTTCAGCTTCACTGGCCCTGTTTGTTTCTAACAGCACACCACACATAACTAATCTTAACTAAAATATCCCACAGTATGATGAATACTATTTCACCTGTCTAGACCATAACTCCCTTATTTCCTCCTCTTGCAGAGTCTAACTATGAAAGTCTCTAATGAGATATGACTATGTGTGGGGTGTGTGTTTATATAAAGTTGGAAAGTAATTCCCTGTGATATTGGGCCTATCCTGGATCCAAACCTAACCAGGGGTCCCCACCCACATCGTAATCCTCCCCTACATTTTTAAACCTTCCCTACGTACCCTCACTTCTTTCTCCACATTTTCACCCTTAAATTCACTCGTCATCACATCCATCACCAACTCAATCTGTTCAGCCCATGGCTTCCAATCTACATTCTCCGTCTCCATTTTCCACACAATCCACACAATCTCTGTTCACCTACGGTTCCTACAATACTTACATGCAACAAGTAACAGCAACACAAAATCAACATAACACGAACGACACGAAGTGACAAAACCAAGGGACATTTACACACAATTCACAGCACAGTTACCACAAATATACAATGACAAAAATTAGACACACAGTTATTTCGGAGGCTGCCGGCAACCAGTTTTTTATTTCTCCTGGTTTTTCACCATTTAGTTCTGAGTTTTTTACTCTCCTGGTATTTCACCACAATAAATAGTTCGGAGATCCTCAATTCTCCGGGCCTCTAACCCAGTGATCCCTACGGAGACGCCACTCCGCAGAGTCCTTATCTTTGTCAAAACAAGGTAGGATACGCCACTTCTAGGATTTATGGTTCGGAGTTCCTCAATTCTCCGGGCCTCTAACCCAGCTATCCCTACGGAGACGCCACTCCGCAGGGTCCTTATTTTCGTCAAAACAAGGTTGGATACGCCACTTCTGGGATTTAGTTCGGAATATCTTAAAATTCCGGGCCTTTAACCCCTAAGTTTGGAGGTTACTTCTCCGGGCCTTGAACCCCTAGTTCGTTCAGAACCCTCGCTCTGTCCGGGCCTTGAACCCAAAATAGTTTGGAGGGTACTCCTCCGGGCCTT
This sequence comes from Novumbra hubbsi, assembly GCA_016801125.1. Lineage (NCBI taxonomy): Eukaryota > Metazoa > Chordata > Actinopteri > Esociformes > Umbridae > Novumbra > Novumbra hubbsi. The sequence goes on from JACXGK010008111.1 coordinate 2,662, forward strand.
TAACCCCTAGTTCGTCCGAAACCCTCTCTCCGTCCAGGCCGTTGCTTTGGAGATTTTAATTTACACTCTCCGATTTTCAAAATTTGGCTATGGCCAATACACAGATTCGTATTAAAACCGGCTCTGCTCACCTTATCAACTTGCCCGACTGGAAATCGTTCGGAATTTCCGGAGGCACTGATTCGGTCAATTGGCATGGACATCCTCCAATCCCGGACGCGCCCCCAAGTTGTAGAATTCAAAATACTTCCCGAATCCGAATCAGAGAATGTCCACACGATCAACTGTTTCCAAAGTAAACGCCTTAATTACAGATGTATCTGGAGATCGTTCCCCACAATACAGCCAAGAAGATCTGACTCTCTTTTTCACCTAGACCCAGTTTTATACAGCCCCCTCCCCACCCCAGTCATTGTATAGAAATCGCTGAGTGTGCTTTCTGGGTGGGCGTGTCCCGTCTTGCCGACCCCATCTCTGACCATGGGGCCATCTGGTGACCTCGGAGGCAGACGAGGAAGATAGTTGAGTGGGGGGGCTGGCGCCAGGAGATCTGCCAGGACACCTCTGCTAGCTTGTGTTTACTTTTCCTCTTCTTCTTTGTCCGTTTCAGTGGGTGTTCTGCTGGAAGGCAATAAACATGTCTTCCTATACATGTCCTTCCCTTAATCTCTTGATTTATGGTCCTACTTCTGGAATGTACTAAGTAACATTTTATCACCCCAGCCCTGCAATCTCTAAGTTTACCCCCACGGTTTGTTTAAAATAGCACTCTTTACTAAAATATCCACACTAGACGGAACATGCAGCAACAGAAAAAGTTCTCAACTACCTGTCAGCGTAGTTGGCCGAGGCCGGAGTACCCCAGAAAAACTGACAGATGTCAATCGATTGCTTAGAAACTAAGTAAACGAACTTGAACCAGAATGCCTTTCCTTACCTTAACATTGTATTGAAACAATAACAAAATGATTTATTTACCAATTTCATTTGATTTATTGTCTTAAAACAAACATAAATATCATCCTTATGGAAATAAATGTTGTTGGTGAAACCATTAGTGAAATCATTTGCTATATACCCTACTATATATAAAGTCTGTTTCAATTGTATTCTATCATATTTGGTCTGAGATGTCAACGAACCTTGCTACTGCTCAGCAGTTCAAATGAGCGGTGAAGGACTGTCAACATTATGAGGGGTCCCGTAACTTTGCATTTTCGGGCCCATGTACGTCGCTGGCCCTGGTGCGACCGCACCGGCTGCACCGCCTATAGCAAGAACCAATGAGAATATGAGCTGTACATAATGGAGGTGTGGGTTTAGCAAGGCCCGGTGCGCTGGTTGGACAGTTAAATCGCTCAAGAAGTTGTCATGTTTCATCTCCACCTAAATGAGGCACCGGATCATGTAAAACACGATCCACATTGAAAAATGTCAGAGCACTCTCTGCTGGGCAAAGAAAACACAGTCAACACAACTTGGAAGATAGCTAATGATGGCGGCCGAAGATTCTAAGCACCTCTTTTTTTCTTCGCCAAGATTTTACCTGGTGACGTTATAAAGGACTATTCAGTTAGAGTCTAGCCAGGCAGACACGTGTCCTTCATGAAATTATTATAAAATACATTAATTTAAGAAAATTACATTACCTCGTGAATGTATTTTTCAGTTCTCCTGGTTTGACATGGGAAGTAAACCAACATGTGTTTGGAATGGCTATGCTTTATAAACTGATCTTCACTGGACTCTTGTTGTCATCATCTTCTAATTAATATCAGTCTCTTCAAGACTAAAGGTCTCCCAGCTAAACACAAATGTTTAAAATTTGCAGTTAATCCCCTGGCGTATTGAATTACATTGCTCAATAAATGTATACGATTGAATTTTACATAGTATATTTGCGTATTTATATTTATTCTTAATGCATTGTATAAATATATACATTTATGAAGGGGTCTTTCTAAACGTCTTATTTGTGAAATTCATATGGTATAGTTGACTAGTTCTAACACATGTACATAATAATCACATTAAATGTTAATTTTTATTACACATGAAATTCATCAATCAAACTTTAATGTAATAATAGTCAATGACTATTTCAGTCAGACTATTTATCATGATTTCTATAAAAATTTACAAAATAACGTAGGACACTTTATTGTTGGCAGGGAACTGTTCTGATGTTTGTTTTGCTGCAGTTGTCCTTTATGAGTCATTAAATTAATAGTATTGGCTATGCTGTTAAAACCCCATCATGGTGCATCCGGCATGTTCTGATTTAACCAAGTCCTCAGCATCCTCAGGCCATCATCTTCGGCCACGCCCCAAAGGGGAGGCAGGCGGGCCATGGTGAAAGGCAACCACTGTCAGCCAATAGGCATCGTTGCCCGGCTGGGATCAGAACAGGGCTGTCTAGGAGCGCAATTTCATTTTCTACAACAGGCTGCAGGAAAGATGATCAACTTTTTCATTTAATGTTAAATTATTGAAGCAAACTCGTGCTTTTAACCTGTCAGTTGTCACGTTACGTTCCGATATTAATTAACGAGTAAACACTACAGAGCACCACCAAGCGTAGGCCAGAAAACAGCCTGATTCAGAATTGAACTACAATACATTCCCGGGGTGGTGGACTGTGTGCATTTGGACATTGAGTCCAAAAACACCCCCGGCATTTGAGCATACACCCTAAATGTTTCCACACTCACTGTATGCTTGGTGCATCGTTAAATCCTCGTGCTGTCCTTATGGGTCAATGTGTCCTGGCCGAGCGAGAGGCGCTGTAGCGCATCATCCCGAGCGGGACCTTTGCACTGTCCTCGGGGTGAACGTGGCCTTGACGTTATGACATGCAACGTACGAGACAGGGTTTCCTGGTGACGGTACTAAGGGAAAAGCATATAGGCCTCGCACAGTAGCACGGTAACACATGTCTAGTTCCCTAGACGTGTACATACACTTACTAGGTCTCACAACACAATGATGGGCATGTACACTGTGAGACCTAGGTGTACGTACACTTACCAGGGATATGTAACACGTAACAAGTACAGAGATGTTGTAAACGTTTGGGCCGTGGGTCATAGCACTACACTAACACTTGGTCATGGAATTCGGGTCAGTGTAGCGCATCACCCCGAGCCGGAGCTTTGCACTGTCCTCAGGGTGAACTGTCAGACAGGAAGTCAGTGATCCACCTGCAGGGAGAGCTTGTCCTGCATCAGGGCTGGAATTATTGTATTAAAGGCAGAGCTGATGTCCACAAACAGGATCCTGGCATAGGTTCCTGAGTAGTCCAGGTGCTGTAGAATAAGGTGGAGGACCATGTTAATTGCATTGTCTACAGACCTGTTAGCTCTGTAGGCAAACTGCAGGGGGTCCAGAGGAGGGTCAGTGATGGCTTTAAGGTAAGACAGCACAAGGCGCTTAAAAGACTTCATGACCACAGAGGTCAGGGCGACAGGTCTGCAGTTGTTCAGTCCTGTGATACTTGGTTTCTTGGGGATGGGGATGTCTTGAAGCAGGCTGGCACGTGGCATGTCTCCAGTGAGGTGTTAAAGATGTCTGTGAACACCGGAGACAGCTGATTAGCACAATGCTTCAAAGTGAATGGAGAGACAGAGTCTGGCCCAGCTGCTTTGCGGGGGCTCGGCCTTTTATACAGTCTGTTAACGTCCCTCTCCAGGACATAAAGAGTCGTTGTTGTGATAGGAGGGGAGGGGGCCACTGGGATGGGCAGTTGTTGACTACCCTATACTCCTGCTGAGGTGGGCTGGACTGGGCTGGGGGATGGAGGCACAGGGGATGGTGTCAGAACTGTCCCATTGTCTTTCAAAACGACAGTAGAACTCGTTCAGGTTGTTGGCCAGGCGAGAGTCGTTAATGGAATGGGGGGCTTTAGGCTTGTAGTTGGTGGTCAGAATGTCCCAGTGCAGCACGGGGGACAGCATTACTGACTATAGTGTAACAGTGATCCAGAATGTTCTCCTCTCTAGTTGGGCATTTATTAATTGTCTGTACTTTGGGAGTTGTGGCAGAGGTTTCCCATGTCAAAGTCCATGAGGACAATAACAAAAAAATTTGGGTTTGCTGGCTCTACCACCCGGTATCTGGTCGGCAAGCATGCGCTCTGCCTCCTGCACTTTGGCCTGTGGTGGAATGTAAACACAGACCAGAATGAATTAATCAAATTCACGGGGGAAGTAGAAAGGTCTACAGTTTATGTAGAATGATTCCAGATCAGGAGAACAGTGCTTTTGAATCACTGTCACATCAAAACACCAGCCAATGTTAATGTAAAAACCGATACCTCCTCCCTTCGTTTTCCCGGAGAGTTCCGTGTTGCCATCCACTTTGAAAAGCTGGAAGCCTGCAAGCTTATGCACAGAGTCCGGAATCAATTCAGACAGACACATTTCTGTAATACACAGAACTGAAGACGAGTAAAAGTATTTTCCTGCCAGTAGCTGAAGTTCATCGTGTTTGTAGCACAGCAATCGCACTTTGGAGAGAATTATTCTAGGTAACGGTGTGAGATGTCCAAGTTTGTCAGCAGCACGTTTCCCTCTTCTGCAGCTTTTTACTGCTTGAACAAAGGTAAGGGCACCTTGGACTAGAATGTCCAATAGTTCCACAGATTTTAGCAAGAATGTAAGAAATAAATCTGCTGGAGTTTACAAACAAAACAAGAAAAAACAACGTGCACAAAAACACAGAGGCTGCCATCCGCTTTGCATATCCTCTCCAATTTATTAAGGCTGACCTTTGGCAAGTCGAACCTTCAGCTCCCTCCACAGATGTTCTATAAGATTAAGGTCTAGAGACTGGCTCCAGGACCTTAATGTGCTATTTATTGAACCACTCCTTTGTTGTCTTGGCCATTTGTTTTGGGTCATTGTCATGCCGGAATACCCACCCACGACCCAATTTTAATGCCCTGGCTGATGGAAGGAGGTTCTCACCCAAGAATTGACGGTACATGGCCCCATCCATCATCACATTGATGCGGTGAAGTTTCCACCTCCATATTTGACGGTGAGGTGTTAATTGGCACCTCACACGGGCCTGTACATGTGCTTTCTTGAGCAGGGGGACTTTGCGGGCACTGCAGGATTTCAGTCCTTCACAGCGTAGTGTGTTACCAATTGTTTTTTGGTGACTATGGTCGCTGCTGCTATTAGATCATTGACAAGATCGTCCAGTGTAGTTCTGGGCTGATTCCTCACCGTTCTCATGATCATTGAAACTCCGCAAGGTGAGATCTTGCATGGAGCCCCAGACTGAGGGAGATTGACAGTTATTCTGTATTTCTTCCATTTGCCAATAATCGCACCAACTGTTGTAAACTTCTCACCAAGCTGCTTGGCGATGTTCTTGTAGCCCATTCCAGCCCTGTGTATGTCTACAATCTTGTCCCTGATATCCTTGGACAGCTCATTGGTCTTGGACTGATTATTTAATGCACCTCAGTGAGTACATAGAAAATACAGAAAATACACAGTAAAATAATACAGTAGTATTATTTATTTCCCTTTTACTCTCACGTGCACTGTGCAATGATCATCAGCTTGGTGATGAAATTGTAAGGGCTCGAGTGAACAGAGTGAAGGGTGGACCCAAGAGCACGACGATGGTGGTGAGTTGAGTAATGATCGTTTATAGTGCTTACTGGTAATGGCAGTAAGCAGAACGATAGGTGCTGATAATAAATGCCACTAGGCATAAAGAAAACAAAAAGGCTAGAAAGCCAATTCTACTGAGTAGATGGTCAAATAACGTAAGACGTAGCAGTGATAAGAACTGGTGTTGTACTAAGTTTGAATCGACAAGGTGGTGTCGAAAACCAGGAAGCTAAGTAGGGTGATAACGACCACTGATGAGGGACAGGTGTGTGAAGTGGCCAGGTGCTTGATGACTGAGTGTTGTGTGACTGTGAGGCGCACTGCGCACATAGGCCACCGGAGGGTGCCATGGGACCAGACCGATATAGGTCAGGATGGGCCCTGACAGAAATCTAGAAAATAGTACCAGACTATGCCCAATACCTATGTAATTACCACCCGGTTACATGAGTACTATTTGCTTCAGGTTTTTTCCAGCAGATGTCACTAGTGTACACTAAATTGCATGATGCCTGCATGTGCAAATTAACTGTCTGGGAAGCACGCCTCACTATCACTACACTTGGCATAACATGGTGATGAGACACGTGGTTAAAAAAACATAATTACCAGAAACCTTTGCGTTATTCAAATTTGTGATGGTAATAGGATTACAAATCAAACTGGTATTGTCTCTTCTATATAATGCTTTTGTTTGGTAGATGCTGCCATCTGAGCTAGGTGTGAAACAGGCAATGTCATTAAAAATGTGTGTATGAAATGAGATAGAGACACATACGCTTGGTTTATTTTGGTTTATATGCGATATTTTGACATTGTCTACGAGTTCAAAGTTCATATCTGAATCCGATCGTTGTATGGATTTGATGAAAGCACGCTTGTTTTTATCACTTAAATGAAACAGCAGACCACAAACACATTGAGGATGCCTTCTGAGCTAGGTGTGAAAAAGCATCAATACAATGCAAGGCTGGTTTTTTGGTATAGCATATTTCATACACAGGGGCAATATGTAGTGATATACATTAGAAAAAAAGATATATGGGTCATTGTGGACAGAGAAATCCCTCCCACCCCCAAACCACAAACAACTCCCCTGTTGTCCCAGGACCACATTTACAACACAACCATCACCATCAGCACAAACACACTGGTTACTACCCACTTGTGCCCTGAACTACAGCAGTTCTTTCTAACATTAACTATACATGTTGCCACTCTTATTCTAGGAAGCCAGATCGAGTAAGAGAAATGTGGGGCTGGCCCACAGGAAAATCTCAGCCACAGATAAGTGGTTTGGACACAGTACAATACTCAAACTAAATGTAAATAATTTTCTTCCACCCGGGAAGACAGGCAGTGTTTCCAGGAGTGGTCAGCAGGTTTCGTGTTGCTGCTCCAGTTCCAACTCATTTGGTCCACTTCCTGTCTCTTTTTTGTAAAATGACCTCCTGTGGCCCTCCCCTGCTAACCAATCCTGTAATCAGGGGACTGGATTTAAACTCAAAGTCAACAATCAAATCACTGGTTGTTCCAACTCATAATGGGACTCAGTAGTGTGTGTGGCCCCCACGTGCCTGTACGCAATCCTTACAACGTCTGGACATGCCCTTGATGAGTCGGCGGATTGGGTCCTGAGGGATCTCCTCACAGACCTGGTGCAGGGGATCAGTGAGCTCCTGGCCATCTGTGGTGCTGCATTGTATTGTTGGGATTGGATTCAGGTTCTTGGGAACGTGAAGGCAAGTCAAGGCCATCATCCAGGAACTGCCTACACACTCTGGCTACATGCGGCCAAGCATTGTCTTGTACCAGGAGGAACCCCGGGTGTAAGATTGAAAATGGGCCTGAGGATTTCATCCCAGTACCTAACAGCAGTCAAGGTACCGTTGGCTAGCATGTGGAGGTCGGTGCGACCCTTCAAAGATATGCCATCCCAGGCTGTGAACGGGGTGCCAATAGCGTTCTCTGGCGCATGCCATTCAAGTTGCATGGTGCTGGGCTGTGAGCAAAGGTCCCACTAAAGTATGTCGGGCCCTCATGTGACCCTCATGGAGTCTGTTTCTGACAGTTTGGTCAGAAACATGCACGCTAGTAGCCCACTGGAGGTCATTTTGTAGGGCTCTGGCAATGCCCCTCCTGTTCCTCCTTGGACAAAGAAGCAGATGTTGCTTGGCTGATGCTCTTTTATGGCCCTGTCCAGCTCTCTTCGTTAAAAATCCTGGTACGCATAAGGATGTGCTATCCTGGAGGTGCTGGTCAGCCTGTGCAACCTGAATTGGCTGCAGATAGCGCCTCATGCTACCAGTAGTGACAAGGACACTAGCAAAATGCTAAACTAGAGAAGAATCAGTCAAGAAAGATAAGGAGAGTGCAGTTTTCTATGGCCACCGCCTTCAAAAACAATTTTTGGGGGGGGACTTGACAGTGATTCACAATGGTTTATGCTCTGGACAGATTGATATCCTCAAAGTTTATTTGACTTGATGTTGCACTGAGAGTTTCCTGGGCAAGGCTTTAAAATGTTTTGTTCTCCGAGACACTTAGTTATCACTTCTGCCCTATGGCAAGGTGCTCCATCATGCTGGAAAAGGCATTGCTCATCACCAAACTGTTCTTGGAAGGTTGGGAGAAGTTGCTCTCAGAAAATGTGTTGGTACCATTCCTTATTCATGGCTATGTTCTTAGGCAAAATTGAGCCCACTCCCTTGGTTGAGAAGCAACACAACACATGAATGGTCTCGGGATGCATTACATTTGGCATGACTCAGGACTGATGGTAGCACTCACCTTTTCTTCTACGGACAAGCTTTTTCTGGTTGCAGCAAACAATCGGAAAAGGGATTAATCAGGGAAAATGACTTTACTTCAGCCCTCAGCTATCCAATCCCTGCACCTTATATTTGTTCCTGAAGTTTTTCCTTGATAGGAGTGGCTTCTTTGCTGCCCTTCTTTACACCACGCAATCCTCCAAAATTCTTTGCCTCGCTGTGCGTGCATATGCACTCACACCTGCCTGCTGCCATTCCAGCTGAATCAACTTTAGGAGACATTCAAGGCACTTGCTAGACTTTCTTTGGCACCCTGAAGCCTTCTTCACAACAATTTAACCTCTCTCCTTGAAGTTCGTAATTATCGAATAAATGGTATATTTAGGTGCAATCGTACTAGAAGCTATTTCCATTCCTGTTTGTGCAAAGCAATGATGACTGCATGTGTTTCCTTGCAAGTAACTATGGTTAACAGAGGAAGAACAATGATTTCAAGCCCCACCCTCCATTTAAAGCTTCCAGTCTGCCATTCTAACTCAATCAGCATGACAGAGTGATCTCCAGCCTTGTCCTGGCACAGTTTCAGTGAGGCAGGACACAATGAGCAAAGCAAGTATACATCCTTTTATTGTTTTCCCTCTCAACACTTAAACTAAACTCAAACAAAATAACAAAAGGAGAGAAACCGTTAACTGAGGTGTAGCAAAACAGACACCAACAAAGATCCACACAAGCAAACAAAACAGAGCAACTTAAATATGCTTCCCAAATAGGGACAACTGGTTACAGGTGCCCCCAATTGGGGCGAACCAACCAGATGGCAGAATCAGGTCCTGACTGTGAGGCCCAGGCAGATAGAGAAGGCCAGAGGCCCCCAGCCAGGACCTGAAATAACCTTGTCAACACTCACCTCTGTTAACGAGAGAATCACTGATATGATCCTTTTGTGGCAGGGCTGAAATGTATGATTATCTGATCATTCTTCATGACATTCTGGAGTATATGCAAATTGCCATCATAAAAACTGAAAGTTGCAGATCTGGCAGACAGAATATGAATAATGGGAATGCTGAATGACTAACAGAATAATGTTTCCAGGACCTGGTTGATGTTAGTTGGCTTGCTAATACCTAGGTCTTGTATGCCAGGGCTTGAAGTAATCATGTACCATTACACAGTTTGGTGTGAACTTTCCAAGCTATCTATTATTTTGGGAGCAAGTGTGTGGAACAATTTATGCCCTGCCTGTAAATAGTCTGCCATAAATGCTGCAGTTGATTGTCTCATTCATGAAATATTAACTGGATGTGCATTATCCTTTTGAATTGTTGTGTTTCATGCGAAAATGCTGCCTCAGCATCACAGCACAATGTATTATAAGCCGGAGGCAAAACATCATAACCAGGTCTGTTGCTAAAATGTATTCGGCCATGTGGCTTCTTGCCATTCCAATACCTTTCAAATAGAAAAATTAACAGGCAGTTTTCAAATTGTCATGTTTTAGGTTTAGTAGGGATACAAACTACAAATGAGATATTTGACATAGTTATGCTCATTTGCTTATCAATTAGGGGGTTCAATTACTGATACATTCTTTGCAATGGATCACATGTGATTTAAAGAAATATTTTTTAAATGTTTAGTAACTTTTAGATAAATGGAAAGACACTACAACACCTGGATCCTTTTCACAAAAATATTTCGCCATTTACAAATGTGTTTTAAAATGTTGTTATATAGGACATGAACATAAAATGTTTTTTAATTCATATTGTTTTGTACAGTGTTCATAATATGTATTTTGTAATTTCAAAACGAATTGTAAAACAATTACAACTTCTTAAAAACTATTAGCTATGTACAAATGCACAATACATGTGTCACGGCTGTGGTGTGCGGCGGAACCATACGCAGACATTGTATAAACAAAAAGGTGATTTAATCCAATAAACAAAACAAATACAAACTAACACGAACTGTAACCGGAAAATGAAAGGTATGCAACAAACATAAAACGATGTACAAATAACGTGTAGCGTATTCACTTGAATCTTGAATTAAATGAAAGCCAAACCGTGAAGTTGTGACAAACACAAACAATAAACCACACTGAGTGTGGCTGTAGCCTGGCCTAAGTAGGCTCCCCAATCAGAGTCAACTGAATGCAGCTGCTCTGACTGGGGAGCCCACAGCGGCATGGAGATGGCTAGAGGCCTCTCCATGTGACATGCCTTGAATGGGAGCCCCAAAGCACAGAGATGGCTAGGGGCCCGCATCCAGGACATGACAACATGGTACAATACTTTTATGGGTCACTTTTTATTATAGAATTGCCAACCATGTCCTACAACTTTATCAAATGCATGAAATACTTTTTATTTGCAGGTACTAATTGTCGTCATATTGTGGTCCTGTGTTGCTCCGTTGGTCAAAGGCAACGCTGACAACCCTCGGGTCACAGTTCATGTGCTGAAAATGCACCTACTCTAAGTTGCTCTGAATACCCACATCTTTTAAATTACGTTGTTGGGTTTCTTGGACATTACATTAACTTAACTAATTCTTTGAGAGGAACTGAATGCCTCACACTTTTAATTGGATAAAAATGTCATGGCGTAAAGACAGCAGACAAGGTGGGAGACTTGTGGTTCTCTCTTCACACCTAGCAAGTTTGACATACAGACGTGACAAACGTCCTGTCTAAACATCTGTTATTCATTCTTAGAGTAAGTTCATCAGTTTATGTATGTGTACAGTACACCATGTTCATGGTAATGCTGTTGTTTGTGTAGACAGAAGAGAAATGGATCCCCGGATAACAGTTGTTCTGGTGATGACAGCGGCAACTCAAGGTAGGACCATAGACAGCGTATACCTAGCCAAGCCATTACAGTAAACGCAATAAAAACAATTTCATTTAGGAAAAATACAATTCTAATAGTAATGCTACATGTTGAAAATGCTCTGCTAATCCAAATTAATATTGATGTTTCCAAACATCCTTATCAAGTATACTAATAAATATTTATGTTAATATAAGGAAAGGGCTACAATACGGCTTCAAATTTTTCTAAAGTACATACATATGTTTAGAAAATATATATTTTTTATGTTTACATTTAGATTACCTTTTTTAGACTTCCACTTCAATGCATTTTCAGATTTCTTGCTGCAAAGACCTATACTCACTGTGCATACTGACCTAAGATAACAATTACCCCACAGTGAGAACTCTGGCCTGTAATCTCTCTCAGACACATGGAAGTCATCAGTGCTATGGAGCTTTTGGAGAGCCTTTGTCTTTACACTTGACTGCTAACAGCAGTAATGAAACGATACTACTGACTAAATGTGACAATCGTGTTCTGCAATCATCTAAAACTCACAGCCCTCTAGCAAATCAATATATGAACCGCTCTGAGTTCTTCAATGGAACATTCAGGCTGAATGGAGCCATGAGAAATGACTCGGGTGATTACAAAATTGTAATTCATAATACAGAAGGACGTTTTCTTCGTGAGGTCGACATGCGACTTGATATACAGGGTAAGGCAGCATTTTGTTTTATATTGAAACATAAACAATTCCTTTTGCTAGTGCTCCTTTTATAAAGTCTTTGTGCCTGTTTCGGTCAGTCCCAGCCTCACCGCCAGTGTTGTCTCTCTTCTGTCTACGTGATGGAGAGGCCGTGGCCATATGTGTCTCAGTTGGAGATGATCTTCAGTACAGCTGGACCCTGAACAGCCAGATTCTGAACAGTGGTGTGATCGACAATGTTGTCAAACTAAAGAACAATGATACCGGAGAATTGACCTGCATTGTACAGAATAAAGTTAGCAGCCACAACTCCTCCATTGTTGTTTCAGCCTGCCAAGGTAATGTCATAAGAAATAACTTCATTCCAACCTTATGAAGAGTACAACTCATTTTGTCTTATTGATAAACCAATGTTGAGTACTGATGTTTTCTTTCTAGATGTTTCTTCCCAGTTTATCCTTCTAGCAGTGACAGTTCCTGCGGTTCTGATGGTTGTTCTCATAACTCTTCTTCTACTGTTTAAACGTATAAGAAAGAAACCCAGATCCAGACGTGATACCTCGGGTAAAATGAAAATAATGCCTAGAACATAGATTTAAAAGTCAACTTAATATAATGGTTTGTTTCATGTCCAAATTGAACTACAGCCTCCCTCTTTCATTTTCAGATACAAATAATGAGGTCGTTGTTTACACTGATATAACAATATACAAGCAAAAAAAGCAAACAACGAAGCAGCCCTCAGCAACAGAAGTTGAGTATGGACAGAGCAAAATCACCAGAGCAGCAGACAGCCCATAGACACATTTTAACCACCAAACATGGTGTTTGAAGTCAGATAGAAGACAACATATGACTGAAAAGTCCTTGTATGCATGCAGTGATTAGATGGAAAGAATAAATTCATGTAATAAAGCAATTATTATTATAATTTGAAAGTTCAAGAAATTGTTTATAAATGATTACTATAGTTTGTTTTTATCCTTTGGTTAAGCATTTTTGTGTGGGTTTGTCCAAAGGTTAGGCTGGACCTATGCACTTTATTAATGGTTTGTGTTAACATTGCAGTTTTGGACCAAAAGCCATGCCACTGACTGACTGCTTCTGCAGTTCCTGATGCTCCTTTTAACTCTCAATACAGGGCTGAACATATAAGTGATCACATAATAAGCACACACGACAGGACATTACTGTAAATATATATATAGAACACATTGTTCACAAAAACTCAGTTGCAAGAACTTTAGGATTAGATGCAAAGTGAATGTTCTAATGTTTTCAATCATACTTCTTAACCTCCCAAATGCAAACTTATGTAAAATAATAGATTTGTATACTGCATTTATAACCTATATACACTTCCTGTGCTTAAATTAAAAACATAGCACTGTTTTGCAGCACGGTGACTGGGCCTTATCACCCACAAATTGACCTGACATTAACTATGCTGCTATAATTTGCTCTTTGTGTGTTTGTGGTAGCAATGACATTTTTTGACATTGATGAACGGGGCCCTTAGCATTTGTCAATTCCGCCTATGTCGTGGGCCAGCCCTGGTTTGACTTAGTCTTTCTAACACTATTATTTCACCAGTATAAGGCATTTTACAGAAACAAGCGATAAGACTAAGAAACTAATAGACCCAGTAAATCTATGATATTTTTGGTTTGAAAGGATCAAAAGGTAAGCAACCATTTCAGTAATACAATGTCTCTGGTTTTTTTATGGTAAAGTAATGAAAATGTTAAAGTAAAAGATTTTGGAAGTCATGTTAGGTTTATGCTTTACATTGCTTTCTACACTCTAAACCCTAAGATATATATTTTTTTAATTGTATATTTAACTCATAATTAATGCAATTTTACTAATGACTTAAAAGGTTTGTGACACTGACTTTTACAAAAAATATATTTTTAGAGCCCATATTTTCCTAAAAATCTTCACTGAAGGTTAGTAATTAAATATTGTTTTGTTATCCTTTATTGCATGTACATAGACTGATTAATTCATATTAGCTACACATACTATGTGTTAAAACAAAAACTGAATTCCAATAGCAATTTTGTATCCATTTGCAGGCCAGAACCTTTCAGGTAAGGTAACACAGCATCACACTATTGAACCTGTGTGACAATATGACAATAACATGTACACAAAACATTTTCTTAATCATTCAATATATTTAGTATAACCTTCATACACAAGAGGGCTAGCAAGTCCTTAAGCTTTATGGCTTGAGAGAACATTTTCTAATTTGGCCCTCATTAAAAAATATATGTTTAAAAGGCAATTCATTAATAGGCTAGGTTCTCTTTAACCAGTCAGGAGATATGAATAGAAATGTAACAGGTGCGCTTTTCAATGCAATTTTGGGTTAATAGCCCTTTGTTATTCTATCATGCAAGCTGTTGACTCTCAGAAACAAATCTTCTAATTCATTTGAGGCTTTGGATCTGCCAGACCTGCCTCAAAAGAAAGAAATGTAGATTTCTGAAACAGCCAAGTCAAAGCGCGGGTCTTTATCCTTTTGAGATACTGTGGGGTAATTTGATACAGGCTGTACATGCAAAAAACCTCTCAAACATCACATATCTGAAACAAGTCTGCATGGAAGACTGGGAAACATTTTCTCCTAGTCAATGCCTGACTGGTAGACAGTTAAAGCAAAGTCTTAGTGAGGTTATTTCAGCCAAAGGGGACAATACCAGCTATTAGGACATATGGTGTCCTAATATGTTAAAAAAAAAAACTTACATGACTGTATACGCTATATGGACAATGGTCCATCCTAATAATCATTGAATTCAGGTGTTTCATTCAGTCACATGGCCACAGGTGTATAAAATCAAGCACCTGTCCAATCATTGTAAAAGAATGGGTGGTTCTAAGGAGCTTACTGAATTTGAGTGGGGTACTGTAATAGGATGCCACCATTGCAAGTCAGTCAGTGATATTTCTTCCCTCCTAGATGTTCCATGATCAACTGTAAATGGTATTGTCGCATAGTAGAAGCGTTTAGGAACCACGGCAACTCTGACAGGAAGTATCAGACCACGTGAAGTTACAGAGCGAGATCGCTGAGTGCTGAGGTGCATAGTGGGTAAAAGCTTCCAACGCTCTGCTGACTCAATAACTGCTGAGTGCTGAACCTACTCTGGTATTATCATCAGCACTAAAACTGTGTGCCGGGAGCTTCATGGCGTGGGGTTCCAAGGTCGAGCAGCTATTGCAAGCCTTACATCACCAAGCACAATGCCAAGCATTGGATGGAGTGGTGTAAAGCATAACGCCTCTGGACCCTGGAGTAATGGAAACGTGTTCTGTGAAACACCAAACTCTTGTAGAACGCCTTCCCAGAAGAGTGGAAGCTGTTATATACGCAAAAGGGGGACCCACTCAATATGAATGCCTATGGATTTAGAATGGGATGTCATACAAGATCCTGTAGATGTAATGTGTAGGTGTCCTAATACGTTTGTCCATATTGTTTATGTTGTTCTGGACTGATTTAGGTCAAATGTCATGGCAAAGTTGTTCTTCTTTTATTTGAGACTTATGATTTAGAACATGACAATATTTATATTGTCAATCTTTTTATAATTTATGGAAAATACCCATTCATAAATTGGGCTGAAGATGTGTCAAAATGTGTAATGGAGTAATGGATTATTTGAAACGTTTATTTAACTTAAAATATTACAAAACAATGCGAACCTTATGTGTATGTGGAGCCTTGTTAGTACATTTTCTGTTGTTCCTTTTTGGTTTTGTTCTTCTGATATTAGTTCTCGCAATATATCTATATTGTGATTTTTATTTCTAAATTAAAAAAAGAACTTCCCTGGCTGTAGGGAACCATGAACAGGGCGAAAAGTGTGGACGGGACAGGAAACCATGCCTATACAAAATCAGGCATCAACATTATTATCGTCAATACCAAATCTCAGACTAGACACTTGCTTGTTTGACTAGACAGAGTTAGTCTATATTGTCCAGTGGGCAAGAAACAAGAACTTTAGACGGACCGTATTTGCAAACCAGTCCATTGCTTTGTATAAACAACGCCTGTGTGAGTGTATTCATGATACTTCATGATACTTGAACTTCAGGGATGACAAGCTGTCCAGTTAGGAAGCATAATTGATTGTGAATCCGTGTCACCAGATTTGGTGAAAATGATCTTGACTTGCACTGGAGAGGCAACAGCAAGACAACCCTCTAAAACAAGTGGTTTTGCAGGTGGTGGCCAGTGACAAATCTTTCTTCTTATCCTTCCTGACTGATTATTCTCTAGTTTTGTGTTTTGCTAGTGTCCTTGTCACTACCAGCAGCCCATTCATGTTGCACAGGCTGTCCAGCTCCTCCAGAATGGCACATGCATACATACCATTGCAAGAAGGTATGCTATGTCTTCCAGTCTCCAGTAGTTGGCCCTCAATCGATTGGTGATTTTGGTTTCCAATGACAAGTGTTATTACACAATGTACAGTAAAGATTTTCATCTTTAATCTATTTCCTTAATCAAGACCTAATGTGTGATGTGAAAGTTTTTTTTGGAGCAGTGTATATTCTTGCAGTGTACATGTTGAAAAACACAATTTTACGTATTACAATACTTTTGAACTCAGCATTGTAACATATGTTTTAAACTCCAACAATGTAAATATCACTCTACAATGTAGGCTTTTTGGAGTTGTGGTGCTTGGAGAGCTATTCCATACATTTATGGAATTAAACAGTTAGAATGTGCACATTTTATTTTAAGGAAATGTCCTTCCCTCCCTAATCCCCAAAAGGTATGAGACAGCACTTAAAGTATATAAACCCACTGGCCACTTTGTTAGGTACACCTCTATTTTCGGGTTTGATTCCTTTTTGCTGCTTCAAGAATCAACAGTAATTAAGAATTTACTCTGAATATATTGAATGATGTTTATTCGATTAATACAGTTTTATATTAATTCTGTAACTATATATTTTTCTCGTGCAGGAAGAAGAGAAATGATACTACTCATATTAACATTTCTGGTGGTGATATCATTGGAACAAAGTAATTTATTTATTTATTAAAAGCCACTTTATAAAAGTATTAAATGAACACTTGCTGGCCAAAGATAACTTTGTATATCCTCCACAGGAAGTGCTTCATTCTGCAATCTCACTCAGGAGAAGGATGATCTACTGTGTTATGGGGCTTTGGGAGAATCTTCATCCTTCCTTGTTGCAAACCAAAATAATAAACAAATTATATTGAAGAAAGGTGATAAACCTATTATCAAAACTGGAGAAGGCTGTAGATTAAAATTTTCACAGGATTATGTGAATCGCTCTGAATTCTTAAATAATACGACATTTAGACTGGATAGTCTTACATATAACGACATTGGAGACTACCAATTGGAAATATATAATTCAAATGGAACATTCTTGCGCACCGTCAAAATGCACCTTCAACTACAAGGTACAGTAGCTTTCTTTTTTTTCATGCATCTTAAAGAGAAAAATATAACATAAAAGGTCATTGTCTGTACCATCTATTCTCTGTTGTGTATAATATCAGCATTAATCATGTATAAACTAAGGAATGACATGAGAAAGCATACTGTCTTGTTAGACCTCTCAACTGTGACAGTGTAACCATATAGATTTTATATCTGTTCGTCAGCTCCTGTGTCAGAGACAATGTTGTCTCACCTCTGTCTTTCACATGGAGAGACCATGGTCACATGTTCCTCAGAGGGAGACAGTCTTCAGTTCAGCTGGACCCTAAACAATCAGAAACAGACCAGGACTGTAGCCTCTGATCAGTACCACAGCAGTGTCATCTCCTTGAAGGCTGATGTGACAGGGGCCCTGACCTGTATGGTTCAGAATGAAGTTAGTAGCAGCACATCCACAATGACTCTCCCAGCCTGTCCAGGTATTGTCAGAACTGTTTTATTCCTCTATTTCAGAAATCTAGGGTTTTTCCTGGCTCAAAATGTGGGAAAGTTAGTGTCAGGCAGGGACGTGCACAGGAATGTTGAGGGGCCGTTGCTCTGACATGAAAAAAGGGCAAACCACCAAACTTTACACCATTGGAGGGGCAACTTGAGTCAAGGAGGGCATACGGGCAGTTGCCTAGGCAACCTTGGCCCCTCCTGTGCACGTCCCTTGCTGCAGAACACACACACACAAATGCTGCAAGGTGTTATAAAATGTCTAGAGAACACTTACTGAATTTGTCACATCACATGAAGCCTAAAGTGAAAATATCCACAATACTCACTGAGACGCAGAAGTCTCTAACTGCAGCTAACCCTAACCCAGCTGTCTGGCTTTAAGTCATAGGTGTAAACCTAAAAAACAATGGTTGAACACCTCTCCGAAAATAGAACGTAACCTGTAAGAGAGCAACACAAGCCATCGTGAGTCACGATTGAACTACTTCACTGCAACTGAATGAGGCTATACTATCCAAAATACTCACTGAAATATAAAACTGTCTAACTGCTGTTCAGAATCAGCTGGCTGGTTTCACTCTGTCAAAGTACTGGACAGCAATATCACAAGCTGAAAGAAGAGAGAAAAATTAGAAATGTAGAAATAAAATAATGGTCAACTTTCATGCTCAAAACACTTAAGGGAACACAGACTCATCCCAGTATAACACCAAGTCAATTAACCTTCAGGGATTTCAATCTTTCCAGTTAGGTAGCATGATCGATTGTGAATCAATGTCATCTGTTGTACATGAAAGTGAAAACAGTCGCACTAGAGAGGCAACAGCTACACAATCCCCAAAAAGGGAATAGTTTTGCATGTGGTAGCCAAAAACAATTGCTCTCTCTTATTCCTTCCTGACAGATTTTTCTCAAGTTTTGCATTTTGTCCTTATTGGTAGCATGAGGCGGTACCTGCAGCCCATTCAGGTTGCACAGGTCCAGCTCCTCCAGATCCATACGTGCCGTTTGCTGTGTCTCCCAGTAGAGTCTAAAGAGCATGAAGGAGATAACAGGTGATGGGCCGTTACACAAGGAGAGCTGGACAGGGCCGCTAAATGACCTCCAGCGGGCTACTAGTGCGCATGTTTCTGACCAAACTGTCTCTATGAGGGTGGCATGAGGGCCCAACATCCTCTAGTGGGACCTGTGCTCACAGCCCTGTTCGATTTCCATTTGCAAGAGAACACCAGAATTGTCAGGTCCACCACTGCAGTTATGCTGCCTGCAACATCATCCAGCATGTCCAGTTTGACGGTGGGTCAGTGATGGTCTGGGGAGGCATATACTTGGAGGGTCGCACAGACCTCCAGGTGCTACCTTGATCTATGTTAGGTATGGGATGAAATAATCAGACCCATCGTTAGACGTTACGTTGGTGCAGTGGGCCCTGGGTTCCTCCTCGTGCTGAATAATGCCACACACATACACACAAATTCACACAAGTGGGAACAGTCTGTGATTTCAATTGTTTACTTAGTTTTTCAGTGTGAATATCAGTGGAAAATATCAACATTTTCACACTTATCTTTTTTACATTCCACCGCTTGAAATGAACATTAGCATAGTCATTACCCTCTGTGGCAGACACCGGACTGATTTAGAATTTCTACTAATTATAAATGTCCCTCAGCACTACTTCTGAGCATGTGACTCTTCTCATGCTCTTCTACCCGCCGGTCAACATGTTTCCGATCCGTAAAAACACTGCTGTCAGTTGGTTTCCCAAATGCCATAGAAATTGAACAGTATAATGCATGGCTTTCTTCGTTGTATCACAGCAATTTCCAACTGTTGTCCTCTTTACCTCTTTTATCGCTTTGAGGTTTGTTTGCAGGAAAAACCCTGGAAATCATAGATATGTGACTGATTCATTTATTTATTTGATTGGTTGTGTATTCATTCAATTTATTTTGTCAGAGAAATCTATGGTTAATCTCTCCACAGTTTTCGCCTCTCAGTTTTATTTTTTAACTGTGACAGTGGGTGTGGCGTCTACATTAGGAACTCTTCTTCTACTCATTAACATAAGTATTGGTATAAAGCATCTATGTGGGAAATCTGGAAAAACTACTTCAGGTGAACTGCTTTATTTTTATTATTATTCTAAATATCCATCTGTAATAGTTTTGCCTCAGATTGTTTTTCATTTTCTTTCCTAATCATGATGTTTTGGTTGTTTTAGGACTACATGCTGAAATCGTTTCTAGAGATCACAGAGAAGCAAGGCAGAATGCCCCAGCAACAGAGACAACAGAATATGGACAAATCAAAACGGATGCCAGTCCTATTCTGGAATTAAACTCAGAGAGTCTTGGTTACAAAGAAAATTTCAACCTGACATATGAGACATCTTTAATAACATCTTTTGGTTGGCCAAAGTGAATATCAAAAAACTATTTGGTATTTCTCTGCTGTATATGTTTAAAACCAATCAGTCAATAACATGTAATTTTATATTTTACAGCATATGTCACAAAGTGCTTTTACACTGTATATATTTGCTCTGTTCAAAAAAGAGGGCAGAGCTTACCTCATAATTTCATTACATTTAAATATAAATGGGTATGTGTCATGTCCTGGATGCGGGCCCCTAGCCATCTCTATGCTTTGGGGCTCCCATTCAGGGCATGGCACATGGAGAGGCCTCTAGCCATCTCCATGCCATTGTGGGCTCCCCAGTCAGAGCAGCTGCATTCAGTTGACTCTGATTGGGGAGCCTACTTAGGTTCAGTTTTCACCACACCCGGTGTGGTTTATTGTTTGTGA
>JACXGK010008112.1:0-23364 GCA_016801125.1 Novumbra hubbsi
ACAACCATGGGATACCACGACAACCATGGGATACCACGACAACCATGGGATACCAAGACAACCTTGGGATACCACAACTACCTTGGGGTACCACAACGCCCCTGGGATACCACGGCAACCCTGGGATAGTCACTCCTACAACTTTAACTAACTAACTCTCCATAGCAACCATCACCAAATAAACTGCTAGTCTGCCACTGCCTCTGTAACCCCTGCAAGTAACCCCATTCCAGTGGATAGGGCCAGTTTAAAAATACAAATATATAGTGCACAAAAAATAACCTTCGGCAATTAATTTGCATGCAGACAGCTACTTTTTGAAGCATCTCATCAAGTATTTTGAGCTTCTGTCAGCGTGCCATCACCTCAGAGCAGGGAATCAAATTGCAGGGAGACATTGTCTGAGAGCCAGCAGCCCACAGCAGTTGCCAGATTCCACATGGTGGGTCGCTGCTGGGCAAGGAGACGGACTGAGTGCAACAACCCAGTGGGTTTGGATGGGCAGTGACTCAGGCCGTCCAAAAATACACTGCATCTTAATTGCAAAGGCCAAGTCAAGTACTTTACATGGCTATCAGAGCTCACTTGTGTTCTGTCATTATTTATTTCTAACGACAGCCGAGCACCATATTTTCCATCTATTCGTTGGCTAACATAAAAATGTGTTTGCCTCCACCAATATAAGTGTCTTCTCTTGCCAGGCTGACTGCGTGTCTCGGGCCCCGCGTGCTCGTCCACGTCTCTCAGTCAGCGTACAGAGCGTTGCTGTTGTTCCACTAGAGCTGATGTTGGAGTCAGCGTACAGAGCGTTGCTGTTGTTCCACTAGAGCTGATGTTGGAGTCAGCGTACAGAGCGTTGCTGTTGTTCCACTAGAGCTGATGTTGGAGTCAGCGTACAGAGCGTTGCTGTTGTTCCACTAGAGCTGATGTTGGGGTCTGAGGCGGCGCTTCACTTCTCAGCGCACTGCATTGAACAGGGTGTCATTTCAGACACGCTAGGAAGCAGCCTTGACAATGTAATCCCCTTTCACCCTCCAACAGTGGTCTACTACCACACGCACAAATCCACGCACGAAGACACACACACACACGCGCAAACACACTTACGCAAACACACGTACTTACGCAAACAAAGTGGCAATCTTTAGTAATTACAAAGCCCATTGACACGACAAGGGCATCTCCCAAGGCAGACACACAATTAAACTCTCATTACATCCTGTCTTTATATGATCGCCTGCTATTTTCTTCTCACTGCTGCACTCTACAAAACACGGAACGGTGGAAGATGCCTTTTTATATTATTTCTCTTGCAATTTCTTCACTCTCCTGACTGAGAAAGGCAATCAAAACCCAATTAGTCATCCATTTGTCATCCTTTAATAAACAAAACATCTGTGCCAATAGCCAAGTTTCCAAAAGGCATCTTAAGGCTTGGTGTGTCATTAGATCACTGGTGTGTTAAATCGCACAGAGGTTTCCCAAAGTAATTCTTATTTAAGTTGACCCGGAATGCGCTTTGCTATTCAGCTACTGGCTCTGATCACTCGTGAAACTGCTAACGTCAGGCACAAACTTTACAAAAACACACAATATTTTTCTACATAAATATATAATAACAACAATATATACCACCGGGCACAGTTTCAATCCAAATGAGTATTTACACAGAAGCCAAAACCCGTCTGTTTTGTACGGGCGAGTGTACCCAGTGTGCCCAGTGAACCCAGTGTGCCTGGTGAACCCAGTGAGCCCGGTGTGCCCAGTGTGCCCAGTGTGCCCAGTGTGCCCAGTGTGCCCCGTGTGCCCAGTGTGCCCAGTGTGCACAGTGTGCCCAGTGTGCCCCGTGTGCCCAGTGTGCCCAGTGTGCACAGTGTACCCGGCGTGCCCGGTTGAGCAGAGTCAGGGTCTGCAGTCAGAGCAGGTGGTTCATCCGTCAGACGGCTTGACGATGGAAGCTGCCTCCAAGCCTCTTAGTATTACACTAGACACTACGACCAAGCCCACGTCAGTTAGCAATGGGGGCCTGGCGTGTGCCGGGTCCCTGATAACACCGAGTTAATACTTCCCTCAAGCGTCCTTTCAAATGTAGGTCCTGGATGGGTGGAACCATCATGCACTGGGCCTGTTATTATACCAGTCATGTGGCGTGGTGACAGTATTTAGAGAGGACGAGTGGCCCGTCGCTGTTCTTCAGTGGCCTTAGGGAGTAGAGGAGCGGTTACGCCCTCTCGACTTGTGGCACTGATGGTCCCTGACAAGTCTGCGAATGCAGAGGAAGTTAAAACCGCTGAGACTCTCGACTGTCACCCGGGGATTTGGATTCCGGCGTGTTCCGTCCTCTGCTGTTGAAAGGCAAAAATCGTCCATTTTGTTTCGCGGACATTGACGGAGGGGTCACGGCCCCGGCACCGTAAACCCACTTTGCTACCTACTTCAAGGGTTGAATCGGTACTGTGGGTTATCCAGCCAACAAACATGGTTTTCATCTCGAGACGGAGTCGGAGTCCTTCAGAAACACACCGATGTGGGTAAACAGGCAGTACAATGGAGGAAGGGGGGGGGCTGCTGAATTTGTGTGACGCTGTAAAAAACACACTGAATTTTGGAATATCATAAAGGCGTCTGGATTAAGAAGGATTATTGTATTAGTATTTTATACCTGGAGCACGAGGTCAAGACAACGAGACTAAACCGTCACCGATTCTGCCGTTATGCGCCGGATGTCACACGCGAACACACATGCAACTGCAGCAGAGGCTTCAAGATGCCATTGGAGGGGCGTGCTCATTGGCCACCGCCTCATTTCCCCCTCACCAACACGCTCCAGATAATATCCCACATCTTTCTTCATCCCCGTACACTGAAGGCAGCGCGATGCTCCATACACACAGCGAGAGTGAAATCACACAGCCTATGATTACCCTGGCAAAGATGAATCTGTAGTAGACCGCTACGCTGTGTTTCATACCCGTGATGTAGGCTCGGTTGTCAGGCCAAAACCAGGGGAAATGAAACCATCACCAATCTGGATGTTTCTGGCCCCCCTGTTTACACACCAATGCTGATGAGTTTTCAAGTGACATTTGTTCTGTATAAGCACCCCCCAGAAACCCCACACCCCTACCCTCACACACACCCACACACCAACACACCCACACACCCACACACCCACACACCCACACACCCACACACCCACACACCCACCTTAACAATGAGTAAGAACACAAAAAAAGGCGCAAATCGGAGAGGTGACAGAGAAATTTGACTACTCGTCCACAGCAATCCTGGAAAACACAGTCTTGTGTGTGTAAGGACCTGTGTGTGTGTGTTTGTTTATTGTGCGTGTGCACATGTGTGCGCGAGCGCGAGCTCTCGTGCGACATGCTTCTTGTTTGCTTGCTTGTTGCGCAAGCGTGTGTGTGAGGGGCTGGGACTCTAACTGCTGAGCGTATTTACCCCGGCTCTTTCCGGGGCTATGCTTTGGTGCACCCTGTGAAACATGGATGAATTCAATTACATGGTGGCTGAGACTCCCTGACAAGAACTCACTCTTGTTTCAATCACCCCACAGCTGGATACCAGGAGGCGGAAAAGTGGCGGCCTAGAGTAACTGGACGTGTCCCAAATAGCGCCACACTCCCCCGCACGATGCAGGGATTAGGGCGCAGTTTGGCATGAGGTGCTGTCGGAGGGCCGGGCCGGTAGAGGCCAATGAGCCATGCAGAGGCCCCGAGAGGGGGCACGCGGTGGCACCAACAGGCCAGCGGGAACAGAAGGCTACTCAATCACCACCATCAGCGGCTCCGTCCTTTACTCCTCAGCGGCCGCACGCGGGGAGAGATCCAAGACTTGGACAGAGCGACGTCAAAGATTAGCGGAAATTACAGACTCAATGGAGCTTCTCTGAAATCGTGGTTCCATTGAAACCAATAATTTAACACAAAAGCGGCCACTATTTGGCAGGGGTTTTATATTAAAGCCAACAATCTCGGGAAAATGCCTTCTCAGAGTCTGGCCCAGGGGGTTTGCAAGTTAAATGGCAAGGCACTGGATTTACAACCCACCCCTGCTGTCATTTGCCTGGCAGGCTTCCTTCTCCACTGCGATGCCGTGCATCCGGTGCACTGTGGGGGCAGGAGGCACTGCTACCTCATGTTCCCCCTCGCCGTGCTCATGCCATGGAGGTGAACTCCGTGCCGCCACACTTTGCCATCTTCCGTGTCTCTGGATCCTCCCCGTCTCTAGATACCCGCCCGTTCTGTTTCAGGCGACGCTGGGTCAGTCCGTCCTGTCTCAGTCCCAACTGTTTATGTCGCATTAGTTGACGTGCAAAGAAGTCAGACTAAGATAAATTCCGAGGTACCCCTTTGGGAGCCAGGGAACACCGTCTCAAATGCTGCTGGAGTCTTGTCGAGCCTTCGGAGGACATGAGCACCCGGTCCACGCCTCTGGGTTTTCAGACCGGATGTCTCGTGGCTGGCCAGTGCCCAAAGTGCTCCTGTTGGTTCTGCAGCTGTCACGTTCCACCGGCCACCTGGTCGCTCGTGTCCTTGTCCACCTGGTGGTGCAGCTGATCTGGATTTCCCCTAAAGACTCGGGACACAGCCCACCTGTGTTTATTGACCTGCTGGTCCACTGAACATGGGAAAACAATGATGGGCCCCAAAAGGTCATGTTTTCATCTAATCTTCACCGGGCACTGTTAGAAGAGGACAGAAGAGTCTGGCTCGTCTCTAGGCTTCTTCCTAAGTTTCAACCTTACTAGGGTTTTTTCTAGTCCCTGTGGACTCTTGTGATATCCAGCTCTTTGGGGTATTAGGCTGGGTATCTGTAGAAGCGCTTCATGGGACTGCAGTCGGTGTGAGAAACGCCCATCAATTTGACTGACTGACTTGAGACTGGCATCACGTAGCCAACAAATTGGCCATGTCTCCACGCACCTCGTGAAATCAAACTCCACATGCTCTTGAGTTTAAGCATCGTGTCTGCAGAGTGCACGCCCCCCCCCCCCCACCGCACACAGCTCCAACCGTCTCGGGGCCCCGCCCCCACACGACACAGCCCAGGGACGAGGCTCCGCTGATAGAACAAACACCATCAATCATCATGATTGCCAGGCTTTTCATAGGGTTCATAATTTTCCCCTGAAAAAGAGCCTGGGTCTACAGCCTGCACTGCCGTGGAGATCATTTAAGGCAGTAATCAGCCATGTTATGACTTCAACATTGATAACTAATGAGCGGGGGGAGGGGGGGGGGGATGAGAGCGTGACATGGTGATGGAGGGGGGAGGGGGGGGGGGTCACCTGGGTGCAAATAATATTGGATGTTGCTGAGTGCTTGTTCTGCATTGCCTGGTGGGCCAGGCTGTCGAGGTCCACTGTTGTAGGATTAATGTGTTGTTTCTTTGAAGACAGGAAAGCTCAGCCAGGCACAGATTAAGTTATTTGTAGTCATTTCAAATGGCATTTGAACCCAGGTCTGAAAGAGAGCAAACCATGATTGTCTCCCCCTCTCTCTCTCTCTCTCTCTCTCCCCGTCTCCCAATGGTGGCGTATATTTCCCTCTCCCCTGCAAGCTGTGCTGTCTTCAGTGATTGAATGGTGGCTTGTCCAGCAGGAGGCCACATCGTTTAACAGCCATTCCCCCGAGCTCCCAGAGGGGACTCTTTATGTGCCCTGTCCTTTACCTATAAGGCCTATTTCTATTTCAGAAGTGTAATTCTGATTTATGGGCGACCCTACTCCAGACCCTTATGAGGATCACACAAACGTGCCACATAAGTCATGAGACTAGGAGGGCCGAGAAGCGGCCGAAAGAAATACAGGTGGGAATTAAGTCAAAATGACCGGGGTAACAAAATAGAGTCATATATTT
The DNA here is from genome assembly GCA_016801125.1 of Novumbra hubbsi. Classification (NCBI taxonomy): domain Eukaryota; kingdom Metazoa; phylum Chordata; class Actinopteri; order Esociformes; family Umbridae; genus Novumbra; species Novumbra hubbsi. The sequence continues at coordinate 5,880 of JACXGK010008112.1, forward strand.
GCACAGACTGGAAACGTATGGCCTACATAATAACATGATAAGATAATCTTTAAAAACCGAAGACAGTACGTTATTAAAATATTTTACGTCTTAACTTTTTTCCACGTCACTAATGGACTCAAAAATTGTATTATTACGTACTTTGACGTAACAACTGCAGTAAAACGGAATTGCACACATTGCTACTTAACGTAAAAGTGCATTCTTACAATTTCTGCCCACTCAGGTTTGATTATTGCAGATATTTTCATTAAAATTCTTGTTCCGGCAGCAATAACGTGATTGGCTGACTCTCATAAAGGCGGAGCTAACATCCCAACGCAGACATGAATGTTAAATTGACAATGATTCAAGTAAGGTTCAGGGCTAGGGTAATGCTAGATAGGCATTCCTGTCTTGCCAAGAAATAAACCTAATTTATTTTTCCTTTAGAGAATGAAGCGTGTTTAAAATATATAATGTATGCTTTCAGGGCTATGCTGTATCCAGAACAGACAAGGAATGTGCCAGACAAGGAATGCTAGGCTAAGATGCAAAATGATTACAAAAACATTAAGCATAATGTGTATCAGTGGCCTCTTCATTGGCATACATTTGATATTCAGGCTGTTCCACCGGTCTCCTCTACCCCTCTTTCTTCTCTCTCTGGCCGTTTATCTATCAGTGCTTGGCCCTGGCCGCTAGCTGCATATCAGGTCCGGGCACCAGGCTAATTTCCCATCACATAGCTCCAGCCAGGCTCCAGCTGCAATCAGAGGAGGCCGGCCAGCGCGTCACCCCAGACATACTGTAGTCTGGCACCCACAGCGTCCTGCCGGCACGACCACCGTGGCCACAGAAGGAGACTGCTGGCGGAAAGCCCATCTGTAGCTCAGCACAAAGGAAGTGCACAGCCCGTCTAAACCTAGTTTCAAATAGCACTTCATTTCTTTACAAAAAATAGTAGATTCAGCTTGATTGAGCTGGCCTGGAACTATGTGGTCAATGGAATAGCCCTCATCCGTCCAGCACTAAAGGAAGGCTCAATAAAATGACTTAGTGTTTGAAGGTTCTTGTAATATGGGATGTATACAGAATGTAATGACTGTAAAACACTGGTACAGTTAAATAGTAATATTGATATATACAGTAGCTTCCAAACGAAATCACATTCTTGGACAGTTACACATGTTATTGTGTTACAAAATAAAATTTTAAAAAAAAATGTGTCATTGATCAACAACAAGTCCATAATGTCAGTGACAAATTAAATCTACAAATGTTTCTTACTTTGAATACGAAACAGAAAATAATCGATTGACTGTAGGTATTCAGCCCTGGGAGCCAATATTTGGAAAACCTTTGGCAGTAATTACTGTCATATTTGGATGAGTCTCTACCAGCTTTGCACAGCTGGACACTGCAGTTTTTGACCATTCTACTACGTGAATGGCTTAAACTCTGTCAAGATGAACGGGGACCTTTGGGGCACCGTTTTTCAAACCCTTTCTACATAATATGAATTGGATTTTACTGAGCCACTCCAAGACAAAGACCTTATTGTTTTATATCCACTCCAGTCTGACGTTGGCTGTATGTTTGTAGCCATTGTCCTGCTGGAAGATTAATCCTCTCTCAAGTCCCAGGTCTCTAGCAGACTTCAGCAGGTTTTCCCCCTGGATTTCTCATGAAAGTGTGTGAATTGCATTACACCACATCGTCACCTAAGTACCATGATAATATTGTGCCGTGGACAATCCCCAGTAAAATCCCTCTCTTTAAATGAACGATGATGAAACCCATCCGAACCCAGTGTCTCTGCCTCAGGCAACGGTTAAGACCGAAAAGATAGTCTCCTGTGGCTGTCCAACCATCAGCCATTAGCAAAAAGTGACATGCAGGTAAAGACTTCAATTTGGACAGGAGTTTGTTCTAAAAACAGAGCAGTGCCAAGTAAAGTCCGCTATAAAACTTTAATGAAGTATGTCATGAAATATTGAGACTGCTATAAAGTGGACGCTAATGGGTTGCCAATGGGCAAACCCCTCCATACAGGGCCTTTTGATGAGGAGAAACTCCCCGCTGTGCTGGGCACGAGATGGAGGACTTTGGGACCCACTACAGTACAGTATAAGCTCCTTATACCCAAAATAAAAATACACACAAATAGTAGCTACAACGCATTGACAATAAATAAGTATGGGCAATAAATGTGAATAATAGAATCAACATGTGCAAACCAGTTTGGGATCATGCATAAAATGTGAATAAAAACTGAACCCTATAAATAATAGAAAATAGTACAAAGACAACATATCAAATCTTGAAACTGGGTAATGTTATTGTTTCCTGATGAAAATATGCCCACTGAATTTCACGGCAACACATCAGAGAAGTTGGGTCAGAGGCAACAAAAGACTGGAAAAGTTATGAAATGCAACAAAAACAAAACGTAATCTAGTGGAATATCACACATCTAATTAGGTCAATTGGCAACCGGTCAGTAACATGATTGGGTATTAAAAGATAATTCCAGAGAGAATGAGCCTATAAAAAGTGAGGATAGGAAGGGCTCAGGAACACTGCTGAAAACCATCTTCTGTGAACACAGTACGTCGCTTAAAATGTAATCATGCAAAGAAGAAACCAGATTTGAACAAGAAGCGGAAACACGGCATCCACCTTCTCTTGGTTCGAGCTCATTGAAGATGAGCAAAGCAAAAAACTGTGGTCGGACAAATCAAAATCGGAAATTAATTTTGGCAATCATGGCACGCCGTTCTCTGGACTAAGAGGAGAGGGACCATCCGGCTTCTCACCAGCACACATTTCAACAGCCAGCATCCGTGATGGTGTGGGGGTGCATTAGTGCACATGGTGTGGGTGACTTGCACATCTGTGAAAGCGCCATTAATGCTGCTTATTTCAGCAAGACAAGGCCAAACCTCATTCTGCACGTATTACAACAGCATGGCTCCATAGTCAAAGCGTCTGGGTGCTAAACTGGCCTGCCTGCTGTCCAGATCAGTCACCCATCGAAAACATTAGGCGCATTATGAAATGAAAAATACGACAAAGAGATCCGAGCAGCTGCACTCCTATATCAAGCAAGCTACAGCTATTGGTCTCCTCAGTTCCCAAACGCTTACATATAGTATTGTTAGTATTGTTAAAAGAAAGAGGTGATGCAACACAGTAATAAACATGATCTTGTCTCAACTATGACTACACAGCTAGCATTGTGATGTGGGTCTCTACTGTATGATTACACTACTAGCATTGTGAGGTGTGTCTCTACTGTATGATTACACAACTAGCATTGAAACGTGGGTCTCTACTTTATGATTACACAACTAGCATTGTGATGTGGGTCTCTACTGTATGATTATCTCCAGATCCACCATGTGTATTTTTACAATATTATTAGTATTACACTATAATTGTGGCATAACATTTACAATATAGTTAATGGCAATTATTTGTGCGGCAATTAATTGTCCACTAAAATGTTGTGTTCATGACAGTCATACAAACAAGCATTTCTGAAAATGTAAACTTCATATCAAAATGATCCTTCACATCAATTATAATACAGACATCAACAGGTTTTCCCAACTTTATGATCCATGCATCTTACATTTGTTCCAAGAGTGATGTCTGTGTCAGTAAGTAGTGGGATGAGGTAACTGCTGCTGAGTGTTACTAAGTTACTCATAGTTACTCCCTTGACAGGAAGAGGGGTGAGTGAGAAGGAGAGTTGCTCACAGAAATCACAAAACACACAAAGGTATGGAGTTTGAAAACTGTAGATGGTTTGGACAACTTCTTACCTGAAGAACGCTGGAAGCTTTCACCATTCACCACACACTTAACCAAGAAGGAAACCCAGGAACAGCCACATCTGAAAGAGAGACAAAAGATTTACCTTTATAAACGCAACATCAAAACAAGTCTAAATCCTTTATAGGAAAATGTCCTCTGGACCGATAAAACTAAACCGGAGCCATTTGTCAACATAGGTCAGCGCTGTGTTTACAGACAACCAAAACCAGAATCAAAAGAAGAGGCCACCCTACCTACAGTCAAATGAGGGGGCGCATGCTGTGGGTCTGCTTTGCTGCCTCTAATAATAGGGCACTTTCCCACATCTTTGCTAAAATATGTGTAAACAAATATTTGATCTTGGGTGCAAAAAGATTATTTTCATGTTTTTTTCTTCTTAATACAATAATACATTTGAGTATCGATAAGACAAATTAATTGTGTTTTTTGGAAATGCCAATCATATTGCGTGGAAACCAGAAGGACTAGTTTTTTCAACAAAAGGACTTTTTAACAACAGGAACCCTCAGTGTATTCAGGAGAGTTGAAGATCAAGACGTGCATCCATTGAGTCATGCCTGGCAAGCTAGTTGCCTCATTTCAACACCTGTCACTCGACCAGGATGATAGCCAGAATCACCAAGGTTGGATTGTATGCTGTAGTGCTTAAGGCCGATGTACCACGCCGGAGGCCTATGCTTAGTATTTTAGCATGCAAAATCATGGTTTCATTTATGAAAATAGGAAAATGCTTAGCACTTAAATTGAAAACATTCGTTAATTCAATATCTTCATTATTCATTTACATAATATGGTAATGTGTACACTACACAATACTCACAACAGGAGATAACAACTATGTAGAGAAAACTCGCAGACAGAAGGAGCCCACTGTGAATGATGGGTGGCACTGGGCACACAGTGAATTTAGACAGAGATGAAGAACATCTTTGTGTTCCTCTTTGGCGTGTAACAGCAGTTCAGAAAAAGGAACTTAGGAGAGGGAGAGCAAGAAGAAAATAGGCTGAGAGAAACAGATAGAGAGACAGAAAGAAAGATAGACAGCGCTAATGAGCCTTACTTTAAGAACACAGGCTCAGTGGCAGGCATCATGAATATTCAACAACCAGGCTCCTTGATGAACTCCACACCTCCCCGCAACCCCCCCCCCCCACCCACTAACACCCCAAACAATTATGAATGTAATTATTGGTGGAAAAAAATCAGAACTGTGGTGCATTCTGTATGTTTTTGTGGGTTCATCACAATGCCTCCATTATATGGTACAGTGCTCAGGCTAAACACACGCCTCATCATCACCCACACACACACCACCACATCACCATCATGGACAAACACACACGGTGCAATTATTTCTCAGCAGATAAAAAGCAAGTGATTTCATGCATTACTTTACTGCGTTTCCTTTATTGTGTTTACCATCTGCCCTCACCTGAATTGGAGCTTCTAGTTACCCAAAAAATTAAGAACTTTCACTCTGTAGCTGGTGTGTGGATAAAATCCAACAAGGAAAGCTCGCTTGTAAATGCACAGGTACTACGTTGCTAGGCAACAGTAAGTGAGAAAACCATGCTTATTTTCAGGGAAACAACTTCAGTGTCCAAAACAAATAAAGATGGCATACACCATGAACCCTGTGAACTAGATCAATGCTTCTCGTACCTCTCTGGGACCACCCGCTGTTCCATTTCTTTTGTTTCCAGAGCTAATACCTCACTCAACTTGTCAACCCATCATCAACACTGTGACTAGGTGAATCAGGTGAGCTGGATCAGAGCTACAACAAAACTTTGAAGAATCTGGTGCCAAGTACCAAGGAGAGTTTTGAGAAGCACTGCACTAGACAGCATGGCACAACCTCAGCTGACTTTACCCGGTAGGGCAGTTGTACAAAGACCTGCAATACGTTGATAAAAGTGCAGTGGAGTGCTTCCATTTAGGTGGAGGAACCTCCATTAACTGCTGCCTACCAGAATATGGTGTGAAATAGAGTGTATATTTATTGACCTACCATTAATGTGTCCTTGGTGTGCTTTGGTATAGGACTAATTAAGAGAAATGTGTCAATGCACGGCATGTATGCCTTCTCAGTAATATAATATTACCGCCATAGAAACATTTTAATGCAACACCGTTTCTAAAAACGCTGAGATGCTACGTATAATGTAAATGCATATTGTATAAAGAAAAAGAAGATCTAAGCGTTCCCAGTTAAACCCTATATTCAATAGAAAGTCAAATAAAGACAACATATTGAATGTTGAAACATGAATAGAACAAGCCCAACTTTGGATTGGATGCTAGCAACGCACGAGACAAGCTGGGACCGGGGCAACAAGTCGTGTTATGCTAATGCTAATGGTAAATGGTAATCCCGTTTTTAGTTTCCAGCTATTCACAGAAACAGAGGTCCTTGCTGCCCGTCATGACACAGATACTGAAATATACTTTGGCACTGGCTCTTAGACATGTTCTTAAGTATGCGGCACCCATCTTGGCTGACTCACTGACACACATCTTTAACATAACACTAAGTACGGGAAATATTCCCAAGGTGAGGAAAGCAGCTCTTGTTCTTCCGTTACATAAGGCAGGTGTCAGTAGTGACTTGGATAATTATTTCTAGGCTCCCTTGTCTGGCAAAGTCTTTAGTCAACAAGCAGTTACAATCTTTCCTTTCTGCTAATAGCAATCTTAACATCTGTCAGCCTTAATTTAGACCTAAACACGGTACCACTACAGCCACCATGCTTGTTGTAAATTATAGGTCTAATGCCAAAGATGATAGAAAACACTGTGCTGGGTTGTTTGTAGACTTGTCAAAAGCGTTTGACACTATAGACCTTGCTAACCTTTTGTGTAAGCTGTCTTCTATAGGACTGGGCGCTGATACCTGCCATCTCAAAGTAAAAACTCAGACTGCCAAGGTAGACGACGGTTGATAATATCACCAATATCACCAATATCACCATTTCCATTTTTATGCAGATGACACACTAATGTACTCCATTGTTCCATCAGCTGATCAAGCATTAAGGATGTTGGAGTCTGACTTTAAAATTCTTTAGAAATCACTTTAACAGCTTAAACTTTTAAATGCAAAGAAAACACGTTATGTTTTATTCTAGGTTCAAATTCTCAATTAGAATTAGCTTTAATGGTATCCAAATCAAACAGGTCATGGTTAGATAATAAGCATTCTTTTAAAAATGTATGTTACTGAACTGGGTAAAAAGAAAATACGCTGTGCATTCATAATGTACTCGAAATTAGGCCTATACAAAAGCACAGCAAAAGAACACATTAATGGTAGGTAATGAAGTAAAAATGTATTCTCTTTTTCAGAAACAGGGTTGTATAACGATATCAAATATGTCTTGAATTTACTGTCGTAGGAATTTTAACATAAATCATTCATAAATAATACACACAAATGTTTGACTACTTAATTATTTGATCTATCGTCTGATTTCACTAGGGATGCGGAAGGTGCCTTGGGGGACCTCCCAAACCTGGATCAGGGCATCAGCTCCTGGACAGTCTGTGGCGCTACTTGGAGAAGTCGGATGCACCAATACATAATGTCCCAAAGGTTCTCAATAGGATTCAGGATGCAGGAATGTGAGCACCAGTCAATAGCATCAATGGCTTTGTCATCCAGGCTTACACCCTCTGGTCATATGAGGCCAAGCACTGTCTTTTACCCAGAGGAACCCAAGGCCCACTGCCCCAGCATATGGTCTGATGTTAGGTCTGAGGATTTCATCCCGATTTCTACATTTCTCCCAAGACCATCACTCAAAGCGGTCATGCTGGATGTTGCAGGCAGCATTACATTCATCACGTGTGTCTCCAGACTCTTTCACATCTGTCACAAGTGTATATTTCATTATTCGAGACCCGATGTGTGATTGCTTTCTTCATATTTTTTTTAAAGCAGGGTATTTATGAATCACGATAACAGAAAATCCATCTTAATGGATCAAAAATCTAAAACCTCTCAGGAAACCTCACAAAAATGTTACAGAGAACAAAACAATAAGTAGGTCTCCTGGCCAAAGACAGCTGGTTTTAATTAAACCAGACAAGAGGGGAAAAACTCCACCAGCTTGTTCCAACCGGGAAATAAAACAGTTTTGCCTGTACTTGCTTTGTTATTTAGCATGAACAGCGCACATTAATTATTCTCTCTTGTTTCCTTAACTCAATTCATTATTCTGTCTGTAAACACATTAGTCAAATGAAGAGCCTCTGAGCACACCTGGCTGTGCTTCTTTCTTATCTCACGTCACGAGCAGTGAACAAAAGAGAAAAAGCCAATTCACTTGGCGTTCTGCTATGCTGCTGTAGCTGGCAGAGTATTAAAGAAACACAAACACAGCGCAATTCATGAGAAGCCGACTAAACTCCTCCCCCTTCTTCTGTCTTCTCCATCTCATGAAGTGATGGATACAGCCCGATGGCCTCTCACCTTCCACACCGTCTCCTCGTCAAGAGATAACTGCCTAAACCTCTTCGTCTCCTCAAGAAATGGCTGCCCATTCCTCCTCTCCTCATCAAGAGATATCTGCCTACACCTCTTCACCTCCTCCTCAAGAGATATCTGCCTATACCTCTTCACCTCCTTAAGAGAAAGCTGCCTATACCTCCTCTCCTCCTCAAGCGATATCTGCCTATACCTCTTCTCCTCCTTCAGAGATAGCTTCCCATTCCTCTTCTCCTCAAGAGATAGCTGCATATACCTGTCCTCCTCCTCAAGAGAAAGCTCCCTATACCTCTTCACCTCCTCCTCAAGAGTTGGCTGCATATACCTCTACTCCTCTTCCTCCTCATCAAGAGATGTATGCATAAACCTCTTCACCTTCTCATCAAGAGATAGCTGTCTATACCTCTTCTCCTCCTTAAGATATAGCTGCCCATACCTCTCCTCCTCCTTAAGATATAGCTGCCTATACCTCTACTCCTCCTTAAGGTATAGCTGCCTATACCTCCCCTCTGTATTCTTCCTCTTCCACTAGCGATAGCTGCTGACCACCCAGGAAGCCTTAATGTATGAGATTTGTCAATGTCAATTTCCCCGCTAATCTCTCTAAGGTCCACCTCAGCGCTGCTCTAGCTCTCCCACACCTACCGCCAATTCACTCCTCTCTGCACCTGCATTGTCACAATACCAATCCACAGAAAAAGAATAGAGTTCAATGCCCTTGCTTAGATTTGTTGTGTTTGAAGTAGATATCTCCAATGTACAACCCAGGGCATTCAATCACACCCCAAGAGAGCAAAACCGTAGCCTCGGTTTTTGTGATATGAGACAAAACCATATAGAAAGACAAACCATTCATTTTAAAATCGAAACGTTGTGAGCCATGACATATTTAGGCCTCGGATTACAATATGTCAATTCAGACTCCACAGAAAGTTTTTTTTTTATAACCCATTTGTAGATCAATGCATTTGAAAGGGATTTCGCGGCATATTGATTGTGTGATTTGATTTGGAGGTTCTCACTTACTGAGAAGGCATTGAAAGGCATTTTGTGGTGCGCAGAAAGAAGCTGTGCATTAAAGGCTTAACATGATATGCACCAAACGAACCACTGACCGAGGCAACGACATGGCTGAGAGGAGCGGATTTGTGTCAGTGGATGAGCTGCAGCGTTCACCAAGCAAAGCCATAATAAAACCTAGGACATAAAGCCGTCAATTGGAAGAGTGTTGGGGCAGCAGGTCTAGTTAAAAATGGGTTTTCCTCGGCAGCTGTTCATCAATATAAAAGCTAAATCAGATTTCACAACATCATTTGAATAGGTTAGTTTGTCAGTTTGGACTAAAACCTGACCTGAGGAAAGTTGTAATTAAATGACAGACACTCATATTGAACTAAGACAAGGCTCTCTCAATAGTCTTTACTATAATCATTGCGAGCAGTACAGCAGAGTCAATTTAGCCTGCTATTACAGAGATTTCAAAGGTTATGACAAACGGAGACAACAGAGTAGGCACTAGGTCTTGAGTGCCAGGGAGAGGTCCTGGTACTAACAAAGACAAGCACCACTCGAGCGGTACTGAACAGATGAGCACAGTCTTATAAATAGTACAGAAAGAACAGATCCTCTCAACGCGGGGCATACTCAGTAGATCCAGAGGCCACAAGGGTGGTTTACGGCATCCTCACCGTCTGCATCCATCTGCCAGAGGGGAAAACCACACGGAGAACGCTTCACAGTTTTTTTAAAACGCAATAAACTTCAGAGCAGAAACACATTTAGGAAAAGTAGAGGGTGTTCACAGTCTATTGTGGAACAGTTCCAGGTCGCAAGCATTCTCACTACTTGATAGAAAAGGTACCCGGAAGACTGCCCTAATGCACCAATTCATAACGGCGCTAATGTTATTCTAACCGTGTATGTGTGCTAGGTATCCAACAACCTCAAATGAAGCTAGCCAAGACCACAGCAAACGGAATGCGGGTAAAAAGTGGCAACCAAATAGCATGAAGCCGCAGCCCTGTGATCTTCCCAATAATGGGACTGTATTTCCCTACTTGGAAGCACTGTGGCCTGTAGGTCAGGAGTTTCTGTGGCAAAAGTTGTGGCAAAACAGCTTAGGTTCAAGGTCAAGGTTTTGGAGTGGCCATCACAAAGCCCTGACCTCAATCCAATAGACAATTTTTCATCGTTACTGAAAAAGCATGTGTGAGCATAGAGGCCTACAAACCTGAATCAGTTACACCAGTTCTGTCAGGAGGAATGGGACAAAACTCCCCCAACTTGTGGAAATGGTTTAAACCAATTTAACCAATTAAAAGGCAATGATATCAAATACTAATTGAGTGTATGGAAACATCTGACCCACTGGGAATGTGATGAAAGAAATAAAAGCTGAAATCAATCATTCTCTCTGCTATTATTCTGACATTTCACATTCTTAAAATAAAGTGGTGATCCTAACTGACCTACGACAGGGCTTTTTTTACTAGGATTTGGTGTAATTCCTGTAAAGCCACATCACGATAAACAGATGTAAATACATTCTTGGACCCGCAAGGAAGAATGAAGGTCCTTGAACCCAAATTGCCACTGACCCCACTACCTGCACAACATTGCACGTGGTCTACTGAAAACAACAGCCCATTACATATCAATCTGGCCAAAGGATCTAACAATTGTTATTAGTGCACTATTATAAGAATGAGATGTAATTTCGGATGCAGACCAGTCATTAATACCATGGAATGGCAGGAGATCTGGAGCTTCTGCCATTCATATTGTAACTATTGATCCAGAGGTCTCTGCCTATGTGCACTAACCGATACAGTCTATGTTCCCCTCAGAGCCTCTGACCTGCTGCTGTTCTGGGCCAGTCACTAGGTGACTCCACAGCCACTTGTTAGTGACAACCAGTCTGAACAAACGCCGTTCTTGGTCTATATTAACGTAAAGCAAACATAAGCCTGACACAATGGGCACTATAGCAATGTCAGGTTTTTGGGGGCACGGTGAGAACTGTTTTTTATCAATCAATCAATCAAGTTTATTTATATAGCACAGTTCATACATAAAAGCAATTCAATGCGCTTTACAGGACATTAAAAGAGAAATACAATTTAAACAGTTCGATTAAAACAGACATGGATATATTTAACATGGGCAGATTAAAATAAAAAAATAAAGAGATAAAAGGTTAAAGGATAATTAATAAAAAATAATAATAAAAAATAATAATAATTAAAAAAAGGAATGAAAATTATAGTCTGGTATAGGGATTCCATGTTTCTTTTGAAGTATCTATTACAACATTGTCAGGTCAAGCCCTCAGTCATAGGCACGCGAAAACATGAGTGGTTTTAACCAAGACTGGATAGGTTTGGGGCATGTCTAAGATCTTCTGGTAGCTTGTTCCAGTTGTGTGCCGCCTAGCTACTAAATGCCATGTTTAGTTTGGACTCTGGGCTCTACTAGCTGGCCTGAATTCATAGATCTTAGAAGCCTGCTTGGTTGCTATTCTTCAAACATATCAGATAAGTATTCAGGCCCTAAACCATTCAGTGATTTGTAGACTAAAAGCATCACCTTTTCTTTTCTTTAGAAGGCCTATATATGCAACGTATCAACCCAGCAAGTCCTACAGGCCGTCAATAGTGTTGTTTTGTTTTAATGTGCCGTGGCTTTTGGGAGGAAGAGGATATTCTGTTTAGCAACTCTGACTACATGCCTGTTTAGGATTGCATCATCATCACACAAAACAGCAGTGGGTTCACCCAATGCAATGTGTACACTGTATGCTGCTTGTACAACGGCAGTGTTACCAACCAACAGTTGGCCTTTTATGATATTCCTGTGATGTTAATTCAAATAAGTTTCCATTCCTATTTCAGCTGTTCAGAATAGGATTCAGAGACATAAGCTATAGCGTCGTGTCAATCACACTGATCGAGGGTTTAAGACAGCGAGGTAAAGAGACACCTATGAGTGAGTGTGTGGGTAAAACCACGTATGCTCAGAACGCGAGCCGCACCATTAGCTTTGGTTTTCAGAGGGGCAGACAAAGGTGGCAGGGGGGTGCAGGAACACTCGGTTGCCACAGGCTCTAGGCTTTACCTGCTAATATCACTTGACCCAGTGGAATTAACAAGACCATTAGCATGCTTTAGCCACCAAGGAACATAGCAAGTCCTGGGCATACAGCGGTTTATATACATGTAGGGAGCACTTCACTGTTCATAGTACATGTATAAAAGAGCATTCGAGGACCATAGGGGAATATTGTAGACGCCATCTAACCGTAGAGTAAAAACAATTTCTCATACGGTTTATGAATTTATCTTTGCCATGCAATGGTCATTGTTGAAGGGTACTGTGATGTTTTTTAACCCCTTTTTTTTAATGCTGAAAGTAATTATATAAATAAAACCTATAATAATATATAATAAATACCAATAAAATATAATAAAACCAATAAAAGGAGTATAATCAGTTCTACATATCTATTTGACCACTCAGATTCAGTTTATTTACTGGTATATGCTTATTTGTGAAAAGTAATAAAAACGCATTGTGCATTTGAAATATGAATTCAATAGTTCATTGAAATAATGAAACCAAGTGAAAAACATTTTAATTAAAGGAAACAATAGAAGATTAGGCCCTCATTCTAGATTACAAAAGCATATTTCTATATTTGTATGATTTGTGCATCAATTAATGATACCAAAATAAAGTTCTGGTGGTAGGTGTGGGCATAACTTTATCCAAAGGGACTTGCATTTAGTGTGCACATCTAAAAATTGGTAGGTGTAACAAAAACGTCACCCAGTAGTAGTAAGTACTCTTTACTTATTTACGAGACATTAAGAAAGTCAGTGACAGATAGAGGAGAAAAACAACAAAAGCAAACATTAGTCCACAAAGGCAAAAGAATTGTTCTGGTATAAACCGGTCTTTAAGAATATGGATAAGAATATAAAAGACTTCCTGTTAGCTTCTTGCTGCAGTGCCATGTTTTTAGCTGCTGTTAGCTGCTTGCTGTGAGCTAATTGGCCATCTGCCAAGCATTTTGGCTTCACTAAACTATGCAGAATAAATTCTAAATTAACCAATGTGTTAGTTCTGTCACCAAGCAACTTTTTAATTAAACTTTTTTACAACTGGACCCTTTCTGGACATAAATTGTGGAACTCGACCCTGACCCACCAAAGCTTTGTAGCGTTAGACCTTCTCAACACAATTGTTGTAATTGGACCGTGATAAAGAACTATAACTTACTGGTAAAGACAGCAAAGTCAGAAGCTTGTCTTCAGAGGCAACTATTAAATGTAAAGGACAAAACAGCCTATGTGGTACTGTATATTTAGCAGCACAGTCCTTGCAGTTGGACAATGTTCTCATGGTTACTGGAAAGAAATTCTGCCGACCTGCTAAACTTGGGTCGATCTTTGAGCAGACAGAGACTTTCAGTTGGTTTTCCCCATTGAATTTGGAAACAGTCACAGCTTGCAAAGCAAAACACTGCTTCAGTGTGTAAATAGATGTAAGTTAGAAAGATACAATGCCATTGAGTAATTGTCTCGACCCCTCTCCTAGAAAGGGTTAACCAACTCGATCGCTGGCTGTTCTGTTGGTTCTGTCAGTTGTGGAAAAAAGAGATAACTGACTGTCTTTCTGGGACTCATAGCCATAAAAAAATGGCTGACCTACTGAAGTGACTCCATCCCAGCTTTTTGTCCAGGAACAAAGACAGAAGTCTAACTCCTGCAGCCTCACCATGAGATGGGGTGCAGGGCAGGCGGTGGCTGTTAGACAGCCTGCTAGCTAAGTGTGGTATGTAACTAGCACAGTCATATTTCAAGTTTGCTTCATTTAAAAAAATAAAGCAAGGTGGTGTTCACCATAGCAATCGTACTAGATAAAAGCTCTCCACCATTTCGGTCATAAACAATGAAAAAAAAAATATCAATCTATATCAGAAAGGTCACAATAAAACCCATATCGTGAAGCTCTCAGATTGAATGTCTGCCTTCAAGAGTTTTGGGAACACTGCGCTTTTCACGTTAGTTTTCATGTGCTTCCCCCGGCAATGTCACCTAGAAAAAACAATGACAATTCATTTCAATGAAACACGAAGAAACCCCAAAACTGCTTGCTCTGGAAGGCTGGGTGGCAGCCATGGAAGTAGACGACAATTGTTTTTTATTTTGAAACAAACAAAATGACATGCAACTTTTAGGTCCCAAGAAAAAAGCAGATTTTGCCCATAAAATGGAAAAAACCTTTAAGTTACTTTAAACCTGGTCATTTCTCTGAAAAACATGAAATATATTTTAAGTCTTTGAATATTTGAGTCTTTGATGTATGTTTTGCTGAAACCTTTGAACGTTTTGGTAAAAAATTATAAAGAAAAGCAAAACCACACTTCTGTTACATCAACATTAAATAAGTCTTATACTGTTCTCTCCGGAAACCCTGATAAGACACAAAATTATCGTATTATTATTAAATGATTGCAAATATGGTTGTCTGAATCTTAACTTGAACAAAGCAATTACATCCCATATTTAGGCCTGTCAATTTCACACATCCCTAGGGTAGGGCACATTCAAAGGGTTTACTGTTAACCTAGGCAGAGAGAAGTTAGTAACTAGTGCGAATCGGCCTGGTTTCTGCTACACCCCCACCCCCCCTTCCCACTGGCTGAACATGGCACTGCTCTCCTGGCTCTCTTCCTCTGCTCAGGCATTAACAGCTTCAGTAAATAACTTTTAAAAAAATAATCTGCTGCTGCTGCTTTCCTCACTCATTGAGCCAACTGGGTCAATGCGGGTGTGAATTTGGTCGTCCATTTGGATCTGGATATTTCCCTTTTTTTTTTAGAAGCTGTTTTCGGTTAGAGGGGGAAAGCCCTGGGCGACCATGGAACCGGTTTGACTTATATACTGTGTTCGAACAAAAACAAAACAAAAGAGAACACGTTTAATTATGATTTTAGTGATGAAAAATGGTAAAACAAAAAATATTGTATATACACTGTCGATTCAGTTTACATTACATTTACAAATTATTATTCATGTGTTTTCCCCTCCCTGCCTTTTCTCGGGCCATACGATTCTCTCCTACGTGTAATGTACGATACATGTTTTCTGGAGGATGGAGGGGTTGACCAGTCTAATAAATGCATGTCAATCGTAGGAGTGCTTTGTAGAAATCCATACTTCACATCTAGCCCACATACATTGGAAACCAGAGAAATCGCCATCAACATCACAAATTACACAGACAAAACAATATAACGTAATTAATTCCTTGTCTACTTACAAACAGTGAGTTGCTAGTTTCCAGACAGCCTTACAGAAAAGGTCAAAAAATCTAGATTAGGCTGGAACGATGACGTGTTCATAAAACTGAAAGGAAACTGTTAAGCTCATTTCAACAGTGGCATGCTGGCATTAGGAAAAAATTAAATGTAAAATGTTTTGTGTCAACAGAGACAGGCAGAGCAATTTTCAGTGGAAAGCATTAAAGAACTTCTAAAATGTGCACTCAAGTACAAAGACACACCAACACACACAGTGAAGAGTGCTATCGCTGACCCCCTCTGACCCGGGTTCTCCGTGATTCATGGGTTATGGTCCGACGGCAGACACAGCTTTGTTCTGGGGGGGGTCATAAATCTCCTACACCCACTAGCAGATCAGCTGACCCTCCACTCCTTGGAAAGCTAGTGGACAACCCTATGCCTTGCTTAATCCTATCCTAAGCCATCTACAGGGTAACTTACGAAAGATTATGCGTCGCACACACAGACACGCACACTTTTCGTATACAGACACACACACTCAACATATGTGGTGCACCCACAAACACACCCAGACACATGGCACCCATCCCAATTGCAATCCTCTCCGAAAGCTACTCTACATAATTTCACTCAGCAGAATCAGAATCCCAGAACCACGGAATGTTAAGAATGATAATAGCAGCGAACAACAATGACTTCGTCTCACAGGATGACACAGTGATCATGAGCTGTATAAGCGGAAGGCCCATAAATGTACATATCCTTTCTAATCGACACTTCCGAGGTTAGACGTAAGATGAGGGCAAAGATATTGTGAGTGGGTATAATATAAAAGTCTTCTTCCTTGTTACTAAATATAGCCCTCATTCTCACCTAGAGCATGTGAGTGCCACTGATTGTATTGTTAGCGGCTGGTCTTTCAAAGAGACTGCATTCGTAGGCCACAAATATTAATTGTTCAAAAGAGTTTATTAAGTAGGATTGTTTATTATAAGGAGATTGAACTGTACTAAGTAAGACAGGTAATTACGGAACATATGAAAAACTAATTGTAGGATTCAGAGGCTATTCAAAAATGTTTTAAAAAACAATTGAATAACACATTTTCAGTGTAATTTTTTTGCTCCACTCCCACAGGTTTGGCACTGGACATAAAATTATGGAAAGACTGTGGTGAAAGTTCATACTGAAAATTATATTTTGTTTTTTTATTTAAAAAATGTGTGTATATCCAGATCGTAGCCAGATCAGGACAGAGGATGCATGTAGAACCAGGTATGAACAGAGACTGTAGACGATGAGCCCAATCACAAATGCATCCCATTGGTTACTTTTGCGGCCCCTGCCTCGCTCTCTATTACGCTGATCATCTTGTTCTGTAAAGTAAGAGAGCTTCATGTGGACTGTCAGACCATAGAGGTAAGAGACAGAGACAAAGAAGTCAGGTGACTGACGTAGTGCAAGAAGGGAGGAGTTATAGAGGACTGATGTGGTGCAAGAAGGGAGGAGTTATAGATGACTGATGTGGGGTGAAAAGAGAGGAGTTATAGATGACTGATGTGGGGTGAAAAGGGGGAGTTATAGATGATTGATGTGGTGCAAGAAGGGAGGAGTTATAGATGACTGATGTGTGGTGAAAAGGGGGAGTTATAGATGATTGATGTGATGCAAGAAGGGAGGAGTTATAGATGACTGATGTGTGGTGAAAAAAGAGGAGTTATAGATGACTGATGTGGGGTGAAAAGGGGGGAATTAAATATGACTGATGTGGGGTGAAAAGGGAGGAGTTATACATGACTGATGTGGGGTGAAAGGGAGGAGTAATAGATGACTGATGTGGGGTGAAAAGGGAGGAGTTATAGATGACTGAT
>JACXGK010008113.1:0-15599 GCA_016801125.1 Novumbra hubbsi
TCTGACACAGGGTTGGTATGTTCTGGTGCCCTCACACTGACAGCAGTAAAGCTGCTCTGACACAGGGTTGGTATGTTCTGGTGCCCTCACACTGACAGCAGTAAAGCTGCTCTGACACAGGGTTGGTATGTTCTGGTGCCCTCACACTGACAGCAGTACAGCTGCCCTGACACAGGGTTGGTATGTTCTGGTGCCCTCACACTGACAGCTGTCTTCGGCGCAAAGAGTACAAACCCAGAGTTTCTCTCATGTATAGATGCCATGACATTATCATACTGTTAGAGACATGGTGTCGGCAGGACACAGACACTCACTGCCCCCCAGAATACACAGAGATCCTACTGCCATTCCTCAAGCAAACAAGTATCAAACGTGGCAGAGACTCAGGTGGGGTTATTGTGTGGTACAAACAGGAATTATCAAACCAACTAGAACAAATCAAAAAGCACCAACACACATCTGGCTTGAATTAAACAAAATCACCATCACATGTGACAGTGTTTTATATATAAGTGCAGCCTACACTCCCCCTGAAGATCACCATCACATGTGACAGTGTTTTATATATAAGTGCAGCCTACACTCCCCCTGAAGATCACCATCACATGTGACAGTGTTTTATATATAAGTGCAGCCTAAACTCCCCCTGAAGATCACCATCACATGTGACAGTGTTTTATATATAAGTGCAGCCTACACTCCCCCTGAAGATCACCATCACATGTGACAGTGTTTTATATATAAGTGCAGCCTAAACTCCCCCTGAAGATCACCATCACATGTGACAGTGTTTTATATATATGTGCAGCCTAAACTCCCCCTGAAGATCACCATCACATGTGACAGTGTTTTATATATATGTGCAGCCTAAACTCCCCCTGAAGATCACCATCACATGTGACAGTGTTTTATATATAAGTGCAGCCTACTCTCCACCTCAAGAGAAACCATATTTTACTAAAAAACATTTTGGATAATCTCCAGATAGAGATCAACCACTACCAGGCCCAAGGTAGTATCTTGCTGATCGGAGACATGAATGCCAGAACAGGATGTGAGCCTGATATAGTGGATGCTACTGGTAACAGTCACATCTTCAGACAGCCTAAACTGTACCTCACTCACACAATTCCCCAGAGAAACAACCCTGAACGTATTTGAAACAAAACGGGTAGAGAACTACTGCATCTCTGTCGCTCCTTAGGCCTGTACATCCTTAATGGTAGGACCAGAGGGGACTCTCTAGGGAGGTTCACGTACTGTTCAGCTCTTTGGACAAGTGTAGTCGAGTACACCATCACAGACATGGACCCCTCCTCTATCAGCGCATTCACTGTCAGACCACAGACACCACTAACAGACCATTGTCAGATAAATGTCTATCTGAAAACAATTGGACAACAAACTAAAATAGAATCCGATCCCTGCAAAATGTTCAAACTACACAATTCATACAGATGGGCTCCCGACAGTGACATAACTTTCAAAAATATCGTCACTTCTCCTGAAATTACAAATATAATCAATGAATTTTTCTCAGCCAAATCTCAAACAAATCAATCTGGAATAAATACATCTGTAACACAAATTCTTAAAATGTTTCACAAATCTGCCAGTAAAGCAGGTCTTACTAAAATGAGCTCAAAGACCAAACAGAAACCAAAAAAAGAAGAATGGTTTGATAAAGATTGTAAATCTCTCAGGAAAAAATTAAGAAATCTGTCCAATCAAAAACACCATCAACCACAAAACACAAACCTGCGTCAGAACCGTGCCGAGACCCTTAAAGGATTCAAACGGACCCTAAAGCAAAAGAAAGGGAAACACTACGAACAAAAACTAAAAGAAATTGAAGACTCCATCGACCAAGATGGAACTACTTAAGCAACAAACAAACTAAACATTTAGCAATCCGGTTATGTCTGGGAAAAACATTTTGAAAACCTGTATGAAGAAATACCACTTAATAGTCTAAATTCTAAACAGAAACAAATACAAAACAAATTAAGAATACTTTAAACAACTATCATGAACAATCAGGACCCACTTGATTACCAAATGACAATAAAGGAATTAGAGGAAAACATTAAAAAGCTAAAACCAGGGAAGTCATGCGGTCCAGACAGTATCAGGACGGAGATGCTTAAGAACAGCCCTCCTGAGCTGCAACAGGCCCTGCTTAAGTTGTTCAACCTGGTCCTTGAAGCTGGCTGCTTCCCTGAGATCTGGAGCCGGGGGCTTATTTCCCCAATACATAAGAGCGGAGACAAACTGGACCCCAATAACTACTGAGGCATCTGTGTGACCAGTAACATGGGGAAGGTTTTCTGCAGCATTATCAATGCCCGAAGGCTGACCTTCCTTACGGAACACAACGTCCTGAGCAAAGGACAAATTGGCTTCCTACCAAATCACAGCACTACTGATCATGTCTCCCTACACACCCTAATTGATCAACACATATACCAAAACAAACAAAAAAAGATTTTTGCATGCTTTATTGATTCTAAGAAGGCTTTTGATTCAATCTGGCAAGAGGGGTTATACTACAAAATTCTCCAGAGCGGTATAGGGGGTAAAGTTTACAACATCATCAAATAAATCTATGTAAAAAATAAAGGCGGAGTAAATATTAACAACAAAATAACCAACTTCTTCACCCCAGGGCAAGGTGTTTGCCAGGGATGCAACCTAGGATGCAATCTATCCCCTACGCTCTCAATATCTACGTTAATGAACTAGCAATATTTTTGGAACAATCTACAGCCCCTGGCCTCACCCTAAACAGCAAAGAAGTAAAATTCTTGCTCTTCGCAGACGACCTAGTGTTACTGTCACCCACAGAACCGGGTTTACAACAGCTTCTAGATCTGCCAGAGCAATATTGTCAGAACTGGGCCCTGACAGTAAACCTCAAACAATCCAAAATAATGATCTTCCAGAAAAAGCAATTTAAAGCACTGCAAACCCAAGAACTAAACCCAAAAAGAGCCCTTTCAGTCAGATGTTCAGGAGACTTACCATCCAACCAACACCAGACAGTGTTCCATCTCAGATGAACACTGCACTAAAACCACAAATCAGAGTAAACCAAAATGTTAAACAGACCAAAAAGGCCTATCAGGAACATTGGAACAACCAAACCAAAACACAAAACAAACTAAGTTGCTATCGGGCCCTAAACAGAAACTACAAATTGGTATTGAGTATCTTTTTACTGTCAGAAATATAAAACAGAGACATATTCTGACCAAATACAGAATCAGTGACCACAGCCTAGCCATCGAAAAAGGCAGACACAATAAAACTTGTTACCAAAGGAATCCAGAGCATGTGGTCACTGTACGACAGGCGAGGTAGAGACAGAGATGCACTTTCTACTACACTGCCAACATTACACCAAAACTAGACAGCATTTCTTTGAAAAATTTCAAAGCACAGCCCCTCTAGCTGGGCGCTACCTAGAAGAGTGCCACAAGATAAGGGGCAGCCTGTGACCTGCCGTTGACTGGTACTTTTACCTATTTAAATCTTTTTTTGTTGTTGTGTATTCTAACCATTGTCAGATTGTTGGGCTAGTAAATCAAATCCACAATATTTTAATTAATGTAAGTTTGGAATATAATGTATAATATAAATGTTTGTCCATTATCTGTAACATTAGTTTGTGTTTGATGAATCGCCACGTTGTTGCATGTTAGCTTATTGACTAGTGTGGGAATATGGAACTCATATGGTTTAAGTTGGACACAATTTATGATTAGAACAAAGTACAATGGACAGGATGTGGTTATTTAAGGGGGTTGTCTATGCCTCTTAGGGGGGTTGTCCATGTGTTGTCATTGGTTTTTGTTATCAGGAGTGGGCCATCTGGGGTTTGTTGTGGGATTGTTTCTTGTCTACTGATTGGCTATTGCCTTTGACTCCTATGCATTCTGACATAAAAGGTTGTGTTAAAGCTATAGTCTTGGGAGATTACCTTGGATTGCTTGGAGAACCACATGTAAGAACTATGGAAGGTCAACATCTTGGACTCATGCTAATAAAGAATTAATCTCCCCTGACTTGAATGGCTCTTCACTTGGTTTTGAACCGGAATCTAACAGATGGTGCTGTGATCTACTTGAAGGTAGATCACTGTCGCCAAGAGATAATACGGAAATATGCCATTGTTACAGAAGAAGATGATGTGGGGTTGGCTGAACCGATAGCTGGACTGGATACGTTAAAAGGACTTGGGAAGTTGAGAAAGGAATTGGGAAAGTTGAACGTTGGTAAAACATCTAAAGACACTCCAAGTCCATTGAAAAACAAACCAGGGACATGCCACTCTTGGGATGCCGGATCGTTAGGAGAATGAGTGTCGCAAGAAGAGGAGGAAACAGAAGAGAGACGGGATGTACAAACTGTTGGAACAGGAGACATTCTGCCCACGTGCCGAAGGGCCAAGCTTGGATCTCCCATGTATGGAACCCAGGAATCAAAGACCGAGGACTTCCTGGACGTGAGCTTGTAAAGTCATTGCTTAAGAGTTTTAAATGTTTGTTTTCCAGAAATGTATGGTACCTAATTATTAAAGGAAGCTGGAACGTATTAAGGAAACCTGATCGCTTTCCTTGTTAATAACCAGGCTCATATACATTGAATATTATTTTGAAAATGTATGGGCTTTTTGATGTTTCACATAATGAATTCACTAAGGAATCAATTTAGTAACCATAGAAGTAACATTATAATATTTAATAAGCTGTCAATATACACATAATCAATGAATATATTGAACTACATGTATTGATAAATAATGCTAATCAATATCAATTCACATAGTCAAGTATCCACTGAATAATAGTACAACACTGGGACACAGAGAACACTGAGGTAACGTCATAACAGTTACCAGTTGACACCATGACCTGATCTCTCTGGTCAAGCTCTGCGTCTCTGGGTGTGTGATTAACTGATATCTTATCTGCCTGTTGTAACTCTTCTTAGACTGTTGGGGTCTCGTGAGGAGGGGGCGCATGGGTTGCATTGTCTCCTGAGATAACCAGGCCAACACGGCTTCATTAAGTGTTAAGGGGGGGATAATTAGTAACCCCAGGAGGAAGGGTCATCTATAGCTTGTCATGAGCGGGAGGGTCTGTTGAATGGGACACGAGACAGGACATGGTATAAATGTTTGTGTTGGGAAGTTGTACGTTGGTCTTTTCTGCAGAAACTTCTCGGCTTTATGATGACGTTCATTAAAGTCTATTTGATTCCACAACCTCCGAAGTTCTTGCATCCTTTTGAGTCGGGAACCGAAGTATTTTCCAGGACATAATCCACTTTGATATTGAATAACATGTTTTGATAGGCATCTAAAAGAAGTGCTGCTTTGTTTGTACTGTTTTGTCTTTCAGCTCAGTTGGAAGTTGTGTGTGTGTTCCTCTCTGCTCTTTCAGAGGGGGGAGGGAAACACAGGGGGGAGTGTACCTTTTAAAACGGAATAGAGTTTCGTTAACTAACAACATTTTCATTTGTTTAGTTAGTTGTAATATAAGTGTCTTCAGTTCAAAACCTTAGTTAGGAAAGACAACACTAAGGATCATGATAGGACAGGTGATGACTATTGCTCCATCATATAGCCATAGCATGCATATTACCCTGTCTTACATCAATACCCAGGGGGGCAAATTGCACCCATCCCCAAAAAAGCTCATTAAAATGACCCAAGTTAAGCCACAAGACAAGGAACAGATAACCTCTCACACAAAGACACAAGCTACTAGTCTACACAACAAAGAAGATCAAGAATACTACAAGTGGGTAAACCACTGCAGCCTGTGATGGAGTTTTCTCCCTTTCAATTTGGTCAAACAGTTTCCCCTAGAGGGCCAACCAATTATTTAGTTAGATATGTGCCAAACAAAACTACAAGAGTTAATAGCCTATATCATAGACCTATGGGAAGGTGCTAAAGTGAAATCATATTTGAGGGCAGTTTAGCTCTAACATGAATTTGTCAATGGACTATATGGTTTAACATGAATTTGTCAATGGGATATGTGGTTTAACATGTATTTGTCAATGGGCTATATGGTTTAACATGAATGTGTCAATGGGCTATATGGTTTAACATGAATGTGTCAATGGGCTATATGGTTTAACATGTATTTGTCAATGGGCTATATGGTTTAACATGTATTTGTCAATGGGCTATATGGTTTAACATGAATGTGTCAATGGGCTATATGGTTTAACATTAATGTGTCAATGGGCTATATGGTTTAACATTAATTTGTCAATGGGCTATATGGTTTAACATGAATGTGTCAATGGGCTATATGGTTTAACATGAATGTGTCAATGGGCCATATGGTTTAACATTAATTTGTCAATGGGCTATATGGTTTAACATGAATGTGTCAATGGGCTATATGGTTTAACATGAATTTGTCAATGGGCTATATGGTTTAACATGTATTTGTCAATGGGCTATATGGTTTAGAATGTAGTCACACTGGGGACCATGCTGAACATGTATATGTCTGATTGGGTTTGTTTTCAACATGTTTACTTTGATTTATTTTGATGAATGTACTATGGTAACATCTTCTTGAATGGATTCTTGATCCTTCCTTGATACAGTGTTTTAGATTTTTACATATTCTTCGTGAAATGATGGCCAGTGTGATTTCAGGAAGGTACCTCCTGTGGCCAGCTCGCTGTGATTCTGCTTTCTCTCATTATGTCACTTTTCTATTGACTTCATGGAGTGAAAGCAGGGGTGGAATGTGTGATTTCATAATTGATTAGGACCTAAAGAGTTGATCTCAGAGCTCAAGGTGAATCAAATGGGTAATTGTGAAACATAACATAGAGAATAGTTTTTTTAGTTCAGTGTAGTTATAACAGATCATTGGTATCTATTATGTTCTCTCACATCTCTCACACAGGATTGGTTTTCGTTTTGTTTGTTTGGAAATAGTTTTGTTGGATGTAAGGTCTAACATGTTAATGGTTGAATAGCATAGATCTAACTATTTTGTGTTTGGCTAAGCAAAGTCAAGTCTGACAAGGAAATGGAATCTCAGTCCACTGGCAATTGTTACTCTCAAGATGGAATTCACAGGTTGTCAGGACTGATCTTGGGAGCTGATGGAACCATATCCAGAGAAGAAAAAGGTCTGATGGACTGTTGTGCGGCTTTAACCGTTTGTGTTGAAGTTCTATGTTCACAGATGGGGATCACAAACCCTTTTCTGGTGACTGGTCACATTAACAACTGGACACAGACAACAGAGTGTGGGTACAACAACATGTTCTAGAAGGATCACTAAAACTAGACTGGACCGGTCTGTTATCAATCATCCTGACCAATCACATGGCAGAACAATGCCAGAGTCAGATCACTTGGATCTACAGTAATATTTACAGAAGAACTATAGACAACAAAAGTGATGCAGAGACAACAAATTCACCTCTGTTTTCAGGCTCATAGTTCTACAATAGATGTTCTTCTGTGTGCTATACACACTACAGGATCACTGGAAAGGTCACTTGATCCAAAACACAGCAGGAAACATCGCTACCGTGTACAAATGGAAACTTCTCTTTTCAGATACACACTGATATCTGCTGAGACCTGATACGTGGTCAGGCCCACACCTTTTCAAAGGTACAAACTGTCACTGGTACATTCATTAGAGATGAGTATGTGTTACGTTCAGGATACGTTGGGTCGTTAGTATGATCTGGAAGCATGACTCATTATATGAACAAGGGGGACTTTGATTATTTAAATTGGGGAAATGAATTAAGCCTTCAATGAGATGTCATGTTAGGTCTGCTTCTGGTGGGACTATAAGTGTATGGTAAAGATCGATCACAATGGTCACTATCTCTGCAATGCCATCAGGGTGACATGTGTCTTATTTACATTTTGTTCAAGGAATATTGAAACCTCACAGGCCAGATAATCCTTATATTTTTTCTTTATTTTTAACCGAAGTGTTTGGACCATTTCAGTTTGTTAAGGATTGGATTGTACCTTTCTTTTGCTAGTTTTATCAACATGTAATGATTATTTGTTACATGTGTGAAGGGGGGACTGTGGGAATTTGGAACTCAAATGTGTGTGTGAGCATGTGGGTGTGTGGGACTCTGGTGAACTTCACCCACTTGGGTAACATAGGCGTGTGTGTGAGTGGGTGTGTGTGTGTGTGTGAGATTGTGTGAGTGTATGAGTGAGTGAGTGTGTGAGTTAGTGTGGGTGTGTGTGTTTGTGTATGTGTTTGTGTATGTGTATGTGTATGTATGTGTGTGTGTCTGTGTTTGTGTTTGTGTGTGTGTGTCTGTGTATAACTCTGGTGACTAATGTCAGTGGGTAGACCAGTCAAAGTACAACTTCACCCACTTCTACACCATGCTCGTGGCAAACAACAAGTTTAGATAAAATCTGTGTTTGCCTTCATGAGTTATTAGCTAAAATACAGTTTTTCTGCAACAGCGCCCCTATATGGCCAATCGAGCCTCATCTGGTCCTCCTAGCAACTATGCACACAAAGTTTCGTGAACATTGGACAAACGGTTGCTGAGATACGACCTCACGTACAGTTTTTGGCCCTCAACAACGCATTTTATTGGCTGTTACTGATAAACTGCTTTGATAATCAAAAAGCCTTCTGATAAATTTTATGCGGCTTGGTCTAAAGATCAACTGTGTCAAAAAGCGGGACGATTAAACGATTTTAAACTTTTATATAAAGTTTAAAATCCAAGATGGTGTAAAATTAACGCCATGGTGTGAGTTGATCTCAACCTGGCCCCATAAATCCAGGGATACCTCATTTCTGTCCAACTTTGACCTGTTGGTGGCGCTCATGTGAGTGAGGCAGAGGTATGAAACTTAGTGAAAGGAAACACCTATACGCTATACTGGTGATGAACAGTGACATTTGCAATGACAGGCTTTTATGAAAGCAACATGGGTTTTTGCTAAATGTTAGATTTTCCACATAAACAATACAATATGTTATACTACCTCATTTTACAAATATTTTAATTTGCATAAAAGGCAGCCTTTTAAGTCATATTATTGTCCGTGTTACAGACCGTGTTTTAGACCTTGCATTTTCCTGTAATAAAGTTGCTACAGAAATGTGTGTTTACAAAGTCAAAATTTGATTTCATGTTACACAAAACAAATCCTGAATAACTTGTGAAATAGGTTGATAATCGGTTTATAATCAAATCGGTACCCTCTGCATCGTAATCGAATCGTAAGGCAGGTGAAGCTTCACACCTTTAGTAATCACACTATAACACCAAGTCAATGCAGCATACATTCTGGTGAATCAGTGTTACCTGTTTGTTGCAAATGAAGGTGACAACAGGTTCACTGGAGAGGCAACAGCACGACAACCCCCAAAAAGATAATGGTTTTGCATGTTGTGACTACAGACAATTTGGCTCTTCTCCTGACTGATTCTTCTCTAGTTCTGCATTTTACTAGAGTCCTCGTCACTACTTCCTCCAGGATGGCACATCCATAAGTGCGGTTGCAAGAAGGTTTTCTTTGTCTCCCAGTACAGTCTCAGGAGCATGGAGGAGATACCAGGAGCAGGGCCACAAAGAGAGCTGGACAGGGCTGTTGAAGGGCTTCAACCCAGCAGCCAGACCGATATCTTCTCCTTTTTGCAAGAAAGAACAGAAATCCCAGAGACCTACAAAATTACCTCCAGCGGGCTGTCAGAAACAGACTCAATGAGAGTGGCATTGGAGACTGGTGTCCTCTAGTGGGACCTGTGCTCACAGACCAGCACTGTGTAGCTTGATTGGCATTTGACAGAGAACACCAGAATTCTCTTTACAGATGAGAGCAGGTTCACAGTGAGCACATGTGACAGACGTGAAAGAGTCTGGAGATGCCATGGTGAACTTTATGCTGCCAGCAACATCATCCAGCATGGAGGTGGGTCAGTGATGGTCTGGGGAGGCATGTCCTTGGAGGGTCACACAGACCTCGACCTGCTACCCAACGATATCCTGACTGCTGTTAGGTATTGGAATAAAATCCACAGACCCATTCTCAGACATTACACTGGTGCAGTGGCTCGGGGTTCCACCTGGTTCAGGACAATGCCTCATGTGGTCACAATGTGCAGGGAGTGGCAGGATGACAAAGGCATTGATACCATAGACTGACCCCCACGTTCCCCAGACCTGAATCCAAGGTTGATTGAGGAGTTGGAATCCAGCCCTCAAACGGTAGGTGATTTTGGTTTCTGCTAACCATTGTTATGTAATTTTATTCTCAAGGAATTACACAATGTACAGTAATTCATTCATGCCACATTACGAATTACCAATATAGAACAAATTCACATGACATACTTGAGTTTCTCCAGTCTCCAGTGTGGATCCTCCAGTCCAGCAGAGAGCAGTCTGATGCCAGAGTATCCTGGGTGATTGTAGCTCAGATCCAGCTCATTCAGATGTGAGGGGTTTGACTTCAGAGCTGAGACCAGAGAAGCACAGCCTTTCTCTGTGACCAGACATCCTGACAGCCTGCAAAGAGTTGATCATGTATTCACAAACTGTTTCTTCCATTAATATCCTCTTTGTGCGGGGCCTAATAAAATCAGTGTTCTTTTTTCCAAATTCTGTGATATCCTGTAAAACTATTTTGTCATTCTGTTTTCAATGTCACACCGCCATTCAGGATGGGATGCGGGTGGGTCAGCTGTTTCTTGCAACAACATGCAATTCTTAATAACTCATCCTCAACTATATATACTCCCCACACCATCCCTCAACAGGCAAATATAGAGGCATCTATAGAGGCATCATTGGTCAATGGGCTACATACTTTGCAGAAGAAAACTGCTGACACATAGACAAAGGTCTGTCATAGAATAAAATTTAGCATGTTATCTAAATCACATGTAAACATCTGAGATACATAACAATAACAGGCAGGAACAAGCTTAGATAACAGTATACACTTTTAGCAATAGAATAGTCTTGTACGCAGTAGGTTTGTGGAGAGGACAAGTACCCCTGCTTGGGAACCACTGGTGTAAATAAAGAGGTTCACACTGAGTGATAGAAGACGGTCCTGGCAGCTAGATGTAGACTCCTTCAGAGGCATACTATTGTCTAATACTCTCAGAAGTAAAAGATCAGTACAGATACATTGCTGGGCCCAGAAATGTAATTCAACCTGCACTCTATCCATTATCTACTGACGCTCTGTCCGGCTGCACTGTGGATATAACTGCAAGACTGAGGGTATGAGACAACCAGCGCATCACAACCAGCCCCACAAACCTGTCAAAGTGCTTATTGCTTTTTACTGCTAAAATGCGTGAGGTAGGTGATATCAGCATCTGCACACCTTAGCGAAAGCATTTAAAAACTCTTGCCTTGACTGACAATGTTGGTTGAATAGGTGCAGATGCATAATTTCCTTGTTTTTTGTGGGTTGGTTAGATCTGATTTGAGGTGGTCGCTGCAGCTATCTTTTTCTACCAGTGCACAGTGCTGGTTACACCTACAGATTGACATTGGTTAGTAAAACATAATACTCTGCACCGTGAATGTAGTATTTTGTTGTTGTTTTGGTCAGATATTTTTCACAACAATAACGTTATGCACAGTGAGTGACAAGTTCCACATGGAGATTCACAAGTTTCACTGCCACAACCACTGAGTTAGAATTAAGGAACAACACACACACAATGCTTACAAAGCCCAAATATTCTTCCAGAGTTTTCTGCACTTTTAAAGAAGGCACAATGTGACAGTAATTATTATTAATAATTCATCTGAAAATGCCAAATTCTGTGTTCATGTCTGGATTTTATGACTCCGTCTACAATCTTTGTGAATCAAAACTGATAGGGTCCTACTTGTGTGAAGAAAACATATCAAAATCAGTCAATAGAAAAGAAAATTGTGTTTCTGAACCAATTTTTCTCCCTTCAAAATTTCACGATAACCAATAGTCTGTTATGGCCTTTCATTAACTCAACATCTCCACAGAAGTTACGGTAACGTCAAATGACACGTTTAATCTGAGCAAGTTCTACCATGCCGTTATGATTCTTTTCACATTGCTAACTCAAACCAGGAAGTGTTTATCTGAATGTGTGCTTGAAACCACGACTGAGAATGCAGTATTCTACTCTACAACAAAGAGTCACTAGAGAGCAACATGAAAAGACTGTGTGACTTCCATTCATCCACTCTGGCAGCACTGAGACAAACATCTCTATGCTGGATCCCTGAACAACAGCAGTATGCTGGATCCCTGGACAACATCACTAAGGTGGATCCCTGGACAACATTACTATGCTGGATCCCTGGACAACATCAGTATGCTGGATCCCTAGATAACATCAGTACGCTGGATCCCTGGACAACATCACTATGCTGGATCCCTGGACAACATCAGTATGCTGGATCCCTGGACAACATCAGTATGCTGGATCCCTGGACAACATCAGTATGCTGGATCCCTGGACAACATCAGTATGCTGGATCCCTGGACAACATCAGTATGCTGGATCCCTGGACAACATCACTATGCTGGATCCCTGGACAACATCAGTATGCTGGATCCCTGGACAACATCACTATGCTGGATCCCTGGACAACATCAGTATGCTGGATCCCTGGACAACATCACTATGCTGCAACCAGGATATGAAGACATGTAGCAAGTCCCAATGAGACAACAAGGTAGAATGAAGGGTCTTCAAAAGGAAACAGTGTAATAATAATATTATAGAGGGAATGATTGATGGATCAGAGGACATCGGAGGGGTGGAATGAAAACTCTTTTGAGTGTTGAACACACTTTGACTAACTGTACAAATGATGTAATATGTGTGTGTGTCATGGTGGTCCTGTTAGTTGTGGTGTGTTTCCTTCCTGGTCTGCTGGGATGGTTGATGGGGTTAGATATTTATACGGTATGGAGGCTTGGACCTGCTGCCAATTCAGTGAGTGGGTGGAGGTGTGAACAAAGCAAACATTTCTATTCCCCTTTTCCTGTGTTGTTGTCATGTTTATTGTTCTGTTGTTTATTATTACTCACCTCAGAGTCTCCAGTCTACATTGTGGATCCTTCAGCCAAGCAGAGAGCTTCTCCACTCCTGTATCCTTCAGATCGTTGTTATTCAGATCCAACACTTTCAGGTGTGAGGGGTTTGACTTCAGAGCTGAGACCAGAGAAGCACAGCCTTTCTCAGTGATACCACAACCTGACAGTCTGTAGAGAGATTATCATGATGTCATTAACATAAAGATAGTTCAGAATTACATTAGAATAGCCCCAATATATTAGAACATTATTTTGTAAAATGAAAGTTTCAAACTGACACTGCCAAAATATGACACTAGGATCTGTGGAATTCTGAGGGTTTAAATGAGGATTACATTGAATTGTTGAAAAACCTAGAAAGTAGGACTGCAACAAGTATTAGAGTAAGTCAACTTATCCAGTAAAACTAAGCACAACTATTTCACACATGATCTAAAATAATTCTGATCCTGCAGACAGCAGTGATCTTATTTAGTGTACAATGTACAGGTGAAATAATCTAAAGTCCCTGAATATTTAAAATAGAAGATTAACAAAACCATAAATTGTAATATGGGCTCGGAATTGGCTTTCTCTGTGGGCACATCCATAAGGAGTATGTTTTTCTCAAATTTATTTATTTCCACAAACCTGATTAACAAATATCCCACAAGTTCTAAAATGTTATTGTGTTACAGTTCACAAATGAAAATCTGTCATTTTACAGATTCATTATGACCCAACCAAAGGATTTCACACATTTAGCAATACAGATATGCCCACATTTAAATATCTGGGATCTTATTATCAGCTCATAACAAATTTGACTAAGACTTTAAAAGCATTTTACAAAAATAAACAACATTGACAGAGTCATGGTTTTGTTTCAATTATTCAAATAATGTAACATTGCATGCATAGAATAATCAATAATCAAAGAAATCCATAGCACCACGAATACTGGAAAGAAAATGGAGCCTGGCACAACTAAAAATATACTTTTGATTTCAGTTCAGCCATCTTCTCACGACAGACTGATAAGTGTTGTATTGTGACCTTCCACTAGATGGCAGCAATCACCTGCTGTAACCACACTTCAATCATATCTGTTTCTAACCCATGAAAGTGCAGCACAGTCTCTTACCTGTACACTTGAATAAAACATACACACCACAATTCAGATGAAGCATCAAGCATTTATAAGCTTCCTTGTGTTTTGATACACCAGAAAACTGCGAATGCCTTGTAGTATTAAGCTGCAGAGACACTTGGGGTCTTTTGTTAGTTGTGGTATGTTTTTTAAAGGTTTTCTTCAAAAGGAAACAGTGTAATAATAATATTATAGAGGGAATGATTAATGGATCAGAGGACATCGAAGGGGAGGAATGAAAACTCTTCTAAATGTTGAACACACTTTGACTAACTTTACAAATGATGCAATATGTTTGTGTGTCATGGTGTCCGGTTAGTTATGGTGTGTTTCCTTCCAGGTCTGCTGGGATGGTTGATGGGGTTTGATCTTTATAAGGGATGGAGGCTTGAAACTGCTGCCAGCTCAGAGTGTGTGGAGGTGATGTTTTCTTTTGCTGTGTTGTTGTCATGTTTATTGTTCTGTTGTTTATTATTACTCACCTCAGAGTCTCCAGTCTACTTTGTGGATCCTTCAGCAAAGCAGAAAGCTTCTCCACACCTGTATCCTTCATATCATTGTTACTCAGATCCAGTTCTTTCAGGTGTGAGGGGTTTGACTTCAGAGCTGAGACCAGAGAAGCACGGCATTCCTCAGTGATTACACAACCTGACAGTCTAGAAAAAGATTATTATACTTTTTAGAATAGCGTCAACAGAATACATCATAGCAACGTCAAGTGGACTTTAGCCTATACTTTCAAAACAAACATTGCCAATACATGACACAAGAATGTAAAATTCCATCAGTCAATAAATACACATAAGATGTAAAAAGATTGTTTGTTTGTAAGAGAACAGGAATAGCAGGATTAAATTTAAACTGAGAAAGAGCGGTGGATCTGTTGACCACAGAGGGTTAACAGATCAGATAGTTTAAATGGATTATTGACCTGGAAAGTAGGACTGCACCTATTATTGAATTGAGGCAACTAATTGTCAAGTAAAAATCTGTTCAGTCAGAAAAATGTAGCAGATGGGGAAGTTCAAGTTCCTGTAAAACAACATGGTAGAATGAACAGATGTCTTCAAAATGAAAGAGTGTAATAATAATAATAATATACTGGGAATTAATGGTGGATCAATAGACAATTGAAGGGTTGAATGAAGATTAGTTCTACTTGTATTAGTTTAATATACTTGGACTAACAGAAAATGTTTTATTAAGTAATAATATGTTTTAGGTGTCATGGTGTCCTGTTAGTTATGGTATGTTTCCTTCCAGGCCTGCTGAGATGTCTGACAGTGTTTGGTCTACCGTATTTTCCGCACTACAAGGCGCACCGGATTATAAGGCGCACCTTCAATGAATGACCAATTTTAGAAATTCTTTCATATATAT
>JACXGK010008114.1:0-23316 GCA_016801125.1 Novumbra hubbsi
GTGGGGCTGAGTTCTTCCTAAAATCCACAACCATCTCCGCTGTCTTCAGAGCGTTGAGCTTCAAATTGTTCTATCTGCACCAGTTCGCCAGGTGGTCAATCTCCCACCCGTTGGTGGTCTCGTCCCCACCAGAAATGAGCCCAATGAGGGTGTTTTCATCCGCAAACTTCAGGAGCTTGACGGATTGATGACTGGAGGTTCAGCAGTTGGTGTACAGGGAGAATAGCAGAGAGGAAAGGATGCATCCTTGAGGGGATCCAACGCTGATGGACTGGGGATGAGAGACATGTTTCCCCAGCTTCACTTGCGGCCTCCTGACATGTTTCTACATGTCAGTTAGGCAATATAGAAACGAACCAAAATGCTTGCTGTAGCTATCTTACTATCTGGTGTGTTTATGAGATTATTAGACACATTGTGTAGTAGCAAATGTGTAATGCATTCCCAGAGGAAGAGTGAGATGCAAATCTTTATTACTAAGGTTGAGAAAACAATATATATTATTCACAGTTACATTAATGTGGTGTCAAATTAAAGAGAGGATGCGTTCTTTAAAACAAAGTTAACTTGTCATTTTAATTTGTTCTTAGTTTTTGTGCTATACCTATTTGTTTGAAATGTGTGAGAAAATATGATTTATTTATAGAACTCCCAGGAAATTACAGCAGCATTCTAGAATTCTACTGGGGTGTAAAGGGTTAATCCAATTTTAAGTGTTGGTCTGTTCATCCTATGCACAGGTCAGGTTTTTATATTGGGATTGTTGCGTTTGATGGCGAGCCTACCCATGAAGACTATCTAGATGTTTCTTTGGACAAGGACCTGGTTAAGAACTTGTGTGTTGTAATAAAAAAGTTGTACTTGCATATTTTGATTTATTTTAAGTTATGTTCAACAGTGAGAAAATCACCCATGGGATTGTTAAACAAATTGTAATTGTTTATAATTTAAATTCATTCATTTATTTTCAGTTATTCATTTATTTATGTCACATTTTGGAGTAAACATATATTTTTACAACTTAATATAATTACACCTGTTGGTATCTACTTCATGATGTTGTATAACATCCTCACTGCTCCCTCCTAGCCTTGTGTGTTCCATTGTGGTAGTGTGCTAGACTAAGCATATACTACACAAGGCTGAAGTTACCTTTTTGCCAGCTATTCAGTCTTTTTTAGCTAGCTAGCTAATTAGAGATATCTGTTTTTGTATTTGTGAGATGGCCAGCTAAGTACTGGGGGATAATCTGTGTTCATTTACTGCCAGTACACAGCTGGACACCGGACAGAGCTGCTGCGACAGCGACCCCCCTTTACAATTTCCTCGGAATTGTACCATTTCCAGTTTTATGAACAAGACCACTTAACTAAAACTCTTGTTGCTCCAGCAACAATTAACCGTAACCACATCGTACACTACTAACTTATCAAGCTAGCAAATACATTTCAAGGTCAAAACAAGTTTTTTTGTCATCCAACTTCCGGCAGAAGAGATTTGTAGACCGAAGGATTTTTTTCACTTTTTTGCGAAAATCGT
Organism: Novumbra hubbsi; assembly: GCA_016801125.1. Classification (NCBI taxonomy): domain Eukaryota; kingdom Metazoa; phylum Chordata; class Actinopteri; order Esociformes; family Umbridae; genus Novumbra; species Novumbra hubbsi. Next base: position 1,540 of record JACXGK010008114.1, read on the forward strand.
TAAGAACAAATCTAAAACCAGTCTGCACAACACCAAGGTGAATTGGTTTAGTCTTGACCCTTGACAGTGTTGGAGGATGGGTAATGTAACGCGATAAAGACGAGAAACGCGATAAAGATAAATGTATGCAGCTATCCTGTCATCTCTTTATGGGTATAATACTATTATATGCATGTAATAAAATTGTCTATCATAATGTTGTTAGCCTATGTTGCTTGCTTTGCTATTACACATAGGGCGACAACGTTACGTTTTCTAGCTTACTAGCTTACATGACATTGGACAGTTCCATCATGATAATATGAGTAGCATGCAGCAAAATAATGTGCTACATTATTGATTTGTTAACTTTCATTGAGGTGACATCATAAAGGTGAGCTCAGTAAGGGTAATTTCCAAAGCTGTATGCTAACTTAAAATATGTCTATAATATGCAAATATTTAGTTTTTGTTTTGTGATATATTGAATCTTTTGGGGTGTCTTATGCCTAGAATTAGCCAAGAAGGTAGTACGGTTCATTTGGTTGCTATTCTGAAAGTCTGATATGTTGTGCATAATTACACATATTTAATTGTGCAACAAATAAGGGTGTTATATTCATATACTGTATTTCCATGCACATTCAGGGGCCCTTTTGAAATATTTTGGAGCCCCCTCTGGCACCGACCAGGATTAGGAGCCAACCACCTCCTCAGCCAGAGAGGCCTCTTCAGAAATGATCTCAGAGCCTCAGGAGGATAAGCCATCTACCTCCTCAACTACACAGGTCTCTTGTGTTGTGTTGTCAGAGACCCATTGGCTTCTCCCCAGCAGGATTCTTTAGGCGTGTGTGTGTGTGCATATGTGTGTGTGTGGGTACACGCACGTGTTTATGAGTGCATCCCTGCATAACTTTGCTGTAATCAGCATTAATCATTCCCTTGCTGGGCAGATTTCATATGCAGATGTTACAGAAGGCTTTTCATCCAAGAAGGCAAGAAAGGTCAGGTTTTAGATGGCAGGTGTGGAATTTGTATTTATATATTGTAGTTCTATATGCTACAGTTTGTTCCTATTTGTCTTTGACACTTCTTTAGTTTGTAGTCTTCTTTTGTATATATAGTTTAAAAAGTGTATTATTTGTTTTGTTCCAAAATATCGAAATAAAAATTGCAATAAGTGCAAATTGCAATAGGCTTACCTGTGCACGTGTCTGGGTTACCATGTCTCACACAGCTTGTGAGTGTTAAACCGGAACACTGAATTTGACTTATTCCTGAGAGTCATATTTGTCATTTTACAAGCTCAGCTCATTCAGAAGATAAAGTCAATATGTAAGACGGAAATAGAAAGCTCTCTTAATGTGCCAAATAGCAGACATCATCAGCGAATAATTGAAATAACTGTTTCTAGAAAGGAAGCTTCTATGCAATCCGTGGGAATTTTTAACGAGATACATGACACAGAAATGGGTTTGAGAAATGCTGGACCAACTTTAGATCGGCTTCTTGTATAGCCCAAATGCATTCAAGGTTACTTTGGGAAATGTTTGCAGTGTGCAGGGTCAAATGTGTAAAAAACTGCAGTCATGGGTACTTGGGAAACGTCTGCACAAACATGTGATATTTATTTCTGACCAGAAGATGGCACTATTTAAAAGCTTAAAGCAATTAACCGTTTTCGAATGCAGGCCTAATAGGTTTTAGAACACTATAGTGATTGTCCTTCACTAGAGGGTTTTCAATGTCCCAATAATGCAACGCATGGTCCGTTGACATCACAAAGGTTATCCACAAAGCAGTGTCTAAACAGATTTGTTTTGCCAATACCAAACCGCCACCTTGATTGACCACCAATCCAACCAAACAAATAAGGGAGTGTATAAATTCTCACCAGTTTGACCAATCAGAGAGACTGTTCTCACGTGTGTCTACCATCGATGGAAAGCTGACAGTCAAAAGTCTGATTGAACAAAGTGGATATTCGTGTGTCTATTTTTGTTGTATGTCATTTAGAATGTACTTTTGCAGGTTTAAAAGAACAAAATAACTCTTACGTGGTTTACATGTATGCAAGAATCCTTGGGAGGTATAAGCAAGTAAAGTCGGAAATTGAACACAGTTGACTACATTAAATTGTAGGAAGGCCTCAATGTCATAGCCGAGTAAATGCAAGTCCATGTTTTACAATAGAGTTGAACATCGGCGGTAGTTGCCACTTAACCAAACTGTAAAACATGGGGTCATTAATGGCTTGAGTACATAACTGGTAGAAATAAATCAGAAATAGCATTGACAGAATCTTAAATTTTATTACAGTCAAGTGAGTGGGACTTCCAACTTCTCTTTTAATGAGCTAGGTGGACCTGCAATTCAACTTCAACCGGTTCATCCGATGGGATTAGCCAGTAAATTATAAAACAGTTCACTACTTTAAATAGTAGATGTCTTCAATGGTGCTGACACTATTGAAACAGACACTATCAGGGCACAACTACACATTTGAGACCTTGTTCCATTTCTATAGGGAGTTTGCTTAGTTAATTAAGCAGCCTTTGCTAAAACTGCCTTTTGGCCACAAGAGATTTCTATCATTGTTTATGGTCCCAACTCAATCAGGTGCAATAAAATATTATTTAATAAAAAAGCACTTTGAAAGGGAAGTATTTCATTTTTAAAGAGTAAAACTGGCTGACATGCCCAGATTTTCTGTGGAACCCCATTTTCACCAAATGATGGCAGTATGTGTACACTGTGGTAGTGATTTCATGTTACAATGTTTAGCAAAACTCATTGTCACTACAGCGGTTTTCAGAGAACATCTTTGATGTTATGGAGTGGTTAAAGAAGCCAGTATTCAAATACAAAATGTTACCCTGACATGAAACCAACACAAAATCATCTCCAAGAATAGTTCAGACATTATTTCCAATGACATCACAACTAAACATTAAACTAGTCTGATGGGCTGCGGTATCTCTCGATTGAAGGTTAAAACATTGGAAATTCTGCTGAATATTGGTAAAAATGTATAGATCACATTCTAATGTTTTTTTTGGAGAGTCTACTATACAGCTAGTCAAACAATAATGAAGCAGGTCCTATGATTGGGAAGATTCACAACTAAATAATGAACCATTTAGCTGGGTGGGCGTTGTACGATTTGACAGCAAGGGTTACATTTATTGTCATCAGCTGCAGAGCACAGACCACACACAGTGTCAGCCTGCTGGTTGATTGGTGCTAACATGAGGTTTGTAGCATAAATCCTGACACTTATATTCTCTTTGATGCATTTATGAAGCAACTTAACTGAGCAGAGAGCAGCTACAAATTAGTACCCAAAAAGTAATATCATTGATAAAATGCCTGAATATAGGACAAAGACAACATATAGTCCGGTCCTGGTTATAGGAATTCTATATTGGTCTGAGGGCAATAGTCAGGACCTGGAAGATGGGATCCTTCATGTTATATCCTCCATGTTACTTTTGGTTGTCCAATTGGGAATGTTGAGTTTGTCCGCACCACCGTGTGGGTCATTGTTTATGCCTGTTGCGGGTGACTTTGTGTGGGACCACACTTTTTGGCGGGTGGTTTGGGAAGCAGTATAAGGCTCCCTGCTGTGCGCCTCATGTTCTGCTCACCCCTGACTGTGACAATATCACTTGTTGAAACTGAGGAATGTTAGTGTTTTTGGGGAAATACGTGTCTATTTTGAATGTGATGCCAAGTTTTCAGAAAAAAGTTGGGACAGGGGCATGTTTACCACTGTGTGGCATCACCTCTTCAACGTTTTGGAACTGACGGCACCAACTGCTGTACTTTTGAATATGGAATGTGTTCCCATTCTTGCGTGATATAGGATTTCAGCTGCTCAACTGTTCAGGGTTTCCTTTGTCTTATCTTTCATTTCAGAATGCACCAAATGTATTCAATAATTGAGGGGTTGTCCATTGCAAAAATATGTAAGACCCTTCCTGATAACAATGTAGTCTGGATGGCAGCATATGCTGCTCCAAAATCTGAATATATTGTTCAGCATTTATGCAACCCCATACCATCATGGAGGCTGTCTTTTGAACTGTGCGTTGAAAATACTCTGGATGGTCCCTTTCCTTCTTAGCCTGTAGGGTGTGGCATCCATGATTCCCCAAAATAATTTCAAATTTAGATTTGTCAGACCACAGGACCGTTTTTCACTTCGCCTGAGCTCGGGCCCAGAGAAGGTGCCAGCATTTCTGGCTCTTGTTTATGTAGGTTTCTTTGTCTGTTAGAGATTTAACTTGCAATTGTATATGCAGCGATGTACTGTGTTCACAGACAATTGTTTTCAGAATTGTTCTTGAGACCGTTCAGTAATGTCCATTACTGAAATCACGGCCATCCAATATTGTTTTTCGGTGGGCATATTCTTTTAAGTAAGATTTTTTTTTTCTTATTTTCAACATTTTAAATGTTTTCTTTGTACCATTTGGGAATGAATGTAGGGTTTACATGATTTCTATTGCTTCCTTATTTTCTTTTGATTTTACACAGCGTCCCAAAGGTTTTTGGGATGCTTGGAAAATGGTACTCTACTTGATCGTACTGTATTAACGAAAAATAGATGATTAATGATTAATGACCATCTGCTGTTTTACATATGTTCATGCTAAACATTTTAGCTGTTCCATTGTTGACGTAAATGGATGAGGAAGCAACACAGTCGGTATCTTCACATTTAACAGGCAAGAATCTTTTTCACTTCAGTAGCCTAAAGTGGGAACTGCCTCCGCGATTGGGTGACCATTGGTTATGGCTAGAAGGTATACAGTTCATGTCAAAGTGGCATCACATTCCTGTGAGTGTTTGAAGCTTGTCTAGCTAAATCTTGAGATTTCAGACTATTTTCAGAAGGATATAGGAACACATTACTCTCAAACAGAATGTGTTATTTGAGGCTAAGCAGAATTTTTATTAGGTTATTTGGCTACAATTTGGTTGTTGAAAATGTGTGTTGTCTTTTATAAAGCAATTGTTTAAAGAACACATTGGTTTTGTTTTTTAAGTTGCTTCTGAGCCAACAGCGTGAAACATCTGCAAGGCACTTATCTCTAATTGCTCCTGTGATTCTTTCTGGGATGAGTGTGTCTGCTGAGTAAAATGTCAAATGTTAATATTGCCTAATCTAGATTGTGATGGGGATGTAATGTAAATAAAACATTATGTGGGTACTATTCCTTCATGTTACTCCATTAAAAGAAGCTTTCATATGCATAGGCATGTTGTAAAATGACAAATAACTGGGTGATGCCTATATACTGTGGCCAATTTGGCAGTGATGATTATCATTGCGTTTTAACAACTATTATTACTATTATTTGTATGGTTTATGACAACAACAATTTTCATTATTGTGAATGTCTATTTTAGATAAGCAGTACCTAACAGGCGTACCTATAGGAAGTGTTTTAGTAATGACACATTCTTATTATTTTTGACCCAACAGTTAAACAAACGACCCTTAGTTTCTGATGAATGTCATTAAGCATATATCTAGGGTGGATGCAGACATCAGACCTAGTTAGCTACCGTTTTCAAAAGCCCCGTTATTTGAATCTGAATTACTTCCAGATAAAAAGGAACGGTACGTGCCTATTTCTAGGTTTTAATGAATCCATGACAAAGCATCCATTCATAAACAGTTGAATAAATCAAACAATGCGTCCACCTAAGAAGTTGATAAACGGACAAAGCAGCATGTTTCCAATGTGCACAGTAGCTGTTTATACGGTATATGCCTTTAGCCCAACGTCATGCTCCGTTTGCCTTGGGAGCCTCTGCTCTTAAAACTGTTGGAATCGTTTTTTATTGCCAGTCAGAAGTCCTGACGATACATTATCATGGGATCTATAACTTTGTGGGACAACGTAAAATGAATGTGTTGTGTTCATATTAACCTGACTTTTAGAGGTGACACATTATTGTCATGCTTCATGGAGCCTGATCCTAATTGCCTTTTTGGTTTTTTTTGGGTTCAAGAGTTATTTTTTTAGTTTATTGCAGGAATTATTTTGTTTGTCCAGTTTGAACCAGCTAATTTGTCCTTCGTGTCACCCCACTTGCACATCCATTAGTCAACGAATGTTCTCTCGTGTGACTAGTTTTGCCTTCAATTATGGCATAAAGACATTAAAAGCTCACAGCCAAACATCGCAATTACATTAAGCTTCTTCATTTTCTGCTTCAGAACAAAACTTTTTTTGTTTGATCCGTAATGCCAAACAAAATGATAAGGCACACATGACTTTTTTTGTACAGCTTTTGAGCACTGACTGTTGTTTCACTCGGGATGTGACCAACAGAACCAAATGGAATTCAGAGTCGCTAATTAGCTTGGGTGAATCAATCCGAATGAGATTTCACCTGTCAAGGGTAAGGGGGGAAGGAGTGACAACACAGCCTGTTTACCTGATACAGCTATGTGAACAGTGTGTGGTTTTCAAGAGTGAACATTACAAACATTTGTCATGTAATTTAATCACTAATCCAGTGTTGTCTTGATTTGTTGAGCGCTTGGAGTGGATATGGACAGTGGGAGAGGAAGATGGGCACATGGAAATATGCAGAATGTTTTCACAGAGAAAGGTTTGGAGATGCTATGTGGTACTCTTATCAAGGCACTTTTGTATGCTGTTTTCAGACAGGATTAAATCCAATCAGGTTGAATTAATTTAATGGGGAAACTGTTGATTTGAATGGCTCCCTGTTTGATTCATGTTACTTTTCCATGCCTGACATCCAGTTGGAGAACTTTTAAAAACCTGTCTCAAAATGATCCAATTGAGAAGGTAGATGATATATCAAAGAGTGTGCTTGGAAGAAGGATTTTCTGACCATGTGTCAGTCAAGTATAAAGTGAAATTTCTAGACTTTGCTGATTGCATAGTAAGTGGTCACATAAACTATACCCAGTATTTGCACTGCAGCTAACCCTGTCCAACCACCATAGGTCTATGAAGATTGACTTGGATTACTACAATGAAATCAATTTAACAGGGCTTTAACTGTAGAAGTAAAAGTAGAATGTGCAAATGGTGGTGGAAAAGTCTGAGACTGTGCAGAGGAAATTAAATGAGATTCTCCCACTGATATAAGCATTCCTTTAATAAAGCCTTTGAATAAACAGTAAGAGATCAGGCATTTCTAACCACGACTGACTGGGGTCATCAATGTGGAGAAGTGGCATAAGGACATTCAACTCAACAGCAGATTTTTGTAGTGTGCTTTTCAATGCAAGTAAATTGAACCCATATTTACATATTGACAGTAAATGTACGTCCCTGCCTGTGGAATACATCTTTTTCCGCCATGTTCCTTTTGGGGATTTTGCAGGTTACTGTGCTTGTTATCAGCTCTTGCCACCAGCTAAAAGAGTTTAATAATGTCAGACATGGGCTTTGAGCCAGCAGGGGAATGCATGGGGGGATCATACCATCTGTGAGTAATTCACACTGTTCCAACTACATTAAAAGATGAACCTTTCAGTTCGGCTGAACTCAAACAACAACCATGTATCCCTAGATAGGTTGTACTATGTTATCTCCCAATGCTGATAACATCCTGATTAGAGACAGTCTTAAAACTCTTAAATATCGTTGTAATACAGAAGGATTTTTTTCTGAATCCTGAAAAGCTGCCAAAGTGATATCTCGAAGTCATTGGTTTAATCTGGTGCCGTCGCCCTGCTATAAGAAACACATTTGGTTGAATGGTAAGACTTGCTCCTCCCTGTACCCTTGTGTCCCAGACCTCCCACAATACTTCAACATTCTCACTTTACTGCTTCATGCTGAGTCCCTTGCTGGGATTCCGGATCATTAACAAAAATGGATTCCTTAAGGTAGTGTAAATTCCCTTCACGGCACATTTGCATATTCTTTGCATTCTTTGACACAATGGAACTTCTTCCCCTCCTATGAATGACTTTAGCCTTAGCAGCCTTTATGTCTAGTGCCCAAGGCAGTTTGTAATTAAGGACTGAATGCACCAATACAAATCTGTTTGCATTGTTTTACAGAGCACATCATCCTAGGCTAGACTGTGCTATACAACACCAAAGAACATGAAAACTTAATGAAACTGAACATTCTGCTAAATGTTTTGAGTTTATGAAGACAGTGGAAGAGTTAATTGCCCCTAATGGTTTCATCATGTGCCATCCGGTTGTCCTTGAATCTTCGCACAATATGGTTCCAAAGGGGATAGTATTTTTTAAGCCTATTATCAGATCCTTTCTGCAGACCGTTATCAGTATCCTCTTGGCACAGGTTTAGGATCTGCTCTCTGTCTCATCAGGCTATGTTTAACAATGGGTGGGGAAAAGCTAAACTGACCCTTGATCAGTTTCTAATTGAAACTTCACCCTAAACGGCTGCTCAGGGGCTCTCAAGTCCATTGATTTCAGCATGTCCTTTATAGACCCTCACACCTGGCATCCTCTCCAGTTTCACTGGACCTATTTCACTGACAGACCCTATTTCAAAGTAATGTGATACCATATAGTAAATTTAGAGACAAACAGATGCTGGCGGACACTAGTCTTCCACAATACTGTTTGTCCACTGGGCTGTGGGGGAAAGGTGTTGACATTAAGTTGCGTTGAAGTTATTCATTTTATATTTAATACTCATCATTTTAACCAAAACAATCAGAGATCTGATTAATAAAAGCCCTTGTGTAACCTTGGATTTGGTGATGTCCCTCTGCAATATGGATGTAAACTGATTTCCGATTTAGGGTATCTGGTTTCATATAACAATGTGTGTTCTGAAAATAATGTATTTTAGTATTTGTTTTGTAACCAGACAGAGAACATTTCAGAATAGTTTGGTGTGGTGTTTACCAATTTTTGGGGTATTTAGCAATACGTTGGTATTGCTTTTAGACCCTAAATCGTCCCAAATGTGTGTTTTTGATTTAAATCCAGGTGTGTTGAACTTATCGTTGATCAATTCACTTCGTAGTTCATTTTGGTGCCTGTTTGTGTAAAAGATTCTGAGTGGCCCCTTGCATTCCAGGAACAGGTTAATTACCCCGCAGACAATGCTGCCTTTTGTATATAGTGATACTGTCTGGATCTTAGACTTGATGTGCTACACACATGTCCAAGTTTGTCTTGGCCTGGGCTCAGCACTAGAACTTTCAAACACACTCCGGTTGCATTTCAGTTTGTATGAATCCTGCTGAAGTGATGGGTTGTCTTCGATAGCTGCTTCTGTATCAGGAAGGATTTTTTAAAAAGTTCAGCAAATTCAAAGTCTCACTTTGGTAGTGAAAGAGTGGGCAAGGGGGCATGAGCTGAGGTCAAGTTGATGTTAGTGATTAGCTCTAGAATAAAACAGAAGGAATGTGTCTCATTAACTCTCCATTCCATTATTAAGGGAACGCGAGAAGAAAAGGCACTCCCAAACTTCTGCCCATTGCCCATTGGCAGTTTGGAGAGTGATCTAACTACTTGAGGGAAAGGCTAGTGCTGCAGTAGTCACAAATGCCTTGGTTATAAGGGCCCCCAAAACTCTTTCCCTTAGCTTGTCAACAGGTGTCAGAGGGACGCAGTAGAGCAAAAGATTCACAGGCTGTCCAGAGCAGGGAGTCATCGAGAGCTGTGACGGTGAGTCAAACACAGCTTTTTCTATTCATTGTTTCATTCTTATTATAAATTTTAGCAGCTTTGTAATTGAAAATGTGTAAATTTGACATACTTTAGACTATTGTTGATTAGTGTTTTGAATAATTATTATATACTGTTTTTGAAATATGTATATATATATATATATACATACATACATTTATATTTTTAACAAAGTTTTGAGTTATAGATAACTCTATTTTTTTGGTTAACTAATTACTATGAAGAAGCAATATAAAGCAAACAAGAAATGTTCAGTGTTACTTTTGTTAATGAAGTCATTAATTGATATATGATTAGCTTATGCTTTTTATTAGGAAATAATATCTTATAGTCCAATAAATCTGAATGATTCATAATAACACTTTCATTACAAAGCTAAGCTCTTTCCGTAGAAGGTATTGCGTAAAATTAAGGAAACAAATAATAAGCAATCTTGATTATTGATGAATATCTTCTTATTTTCCTGAAAGACACAAGAAAATGACATGAGTTGTAACTAAGCCATCAAACCCAATACGGTCCCCTTGTTAATTTTACCAATGTTTTCAGTAGTTTTGGTGTTTAAGTAAAATGGCCTTTGTTTATTATTTATTTTCCTATACATAAACATCTATAAACTGGCCTTTTATCACTTCTCACATTTTCATAACAGACTAAACTCCAGAGTTTTTGGTTCCAGCCTGAACTGTTGGGCAGTCAAGCAGGAGAAAAGGCATTACCATGTTATATGTCAGCCAGTCAAAAAGAGCCAACATGGACACCACTAAAATAGACAAATTATGTTTCCATTTCCTGTCTTGTGAAATGTTTTATTGAACGTGGTATTTTTGCAGACTCAAAGAAAATAATGGATAGTGATTACCAACTGGCCCCAAAGAGCATATATTTCAGGTCCCAAAATCTCCAGGGGGCCCTAATTATTATTATAGATATATTTATATCAACCAGAAAGCATTAATGTAGCAAAAGGTTTAAATTGCAGTAAATTAGCTGTAAAACTGCTAAATGTTTTCTTACGACAAATTGTATAGAGAACCGTTATGAAACACTTTCTCTCTGCGCCATGGTAACCTGATATGACACAGAAAAATAAAGTCCGTTTTCCAGGGGGGGACCCATTAAAATCTGTGCCACTGGCTCCAATTGTGTTTGTCCGGCCCTGGGCTCAGATTGAGGAAATGCTACTGTGCTGGCTGAAAGTTGAAAAGGAACAGATGTAGAGCATTGCCTGCAGCTTGCTATGAACGGGTTCATTTCTAATATGTTTGCGTTACAAAAGGCTCATGGAGTGAATTTTGGCCTCTTTTAACCTTATCAAGGTTTTCGTGGTTTGAATGCCCAGGCTAACAGACTGAGCTGGGTTATGACTTTTAGCTCAGACATACTCTAATTACTTCCAGCTTCTTCTGCCTGCAAGGAAAGGGAAACTCAACAAACGCTGCAAGTTTACAACCACATGTAAAGACCATAAGCTCCCCCCTTGCGCAGACTGCAGAGCGCGAAACTTTTCATCCCAAGCTCGTTGGTCCATTGCAATACCTCATGAAACGTCAAGGAACAGACGGCCTCTTGTCTGTTTTTCAGTTGATGTGTCTCAGGAGAGGATGGGGCATTGCACGCAGACTGAACTTGCTTGCTTCCTTCCCTTCTCTCATCCTTGGAGGGAAAATGCGATCACTGTGACGAAGTGAGATTCATTGGCTTTGCAGTAAGGGTCGAGTTTGAAGCAGTTCTGGTTTGTGGCTGTGGTAAACTCTCTACCAGCTATTCTATAAACATGTAGATGCTCAACAGTCATCCCCTAGTTCGTGAAATTCACTTTCCTACCATGTATTAAACCTAAACTGCTTTGGTAGGATTTAAATAGCTTTTAAAGAGTAGTACTTTAGTAGTACTAAAGTGTTACTTTTGATTAACTTTAAATAGAGGCTGGGAAGATGAGTAAGTCAGTGTCTGACTATTTATGTTAAGTTCATTCAAATGTGTGTTCATGCCGGCTGTGGATACTGGGGTGCGCAGCTGTCGATATTGTTTTCGTAATGTCTTTGATGCTTCTACATCTCTACCTTGACTGCACATCTGACACGCTCCACACCAAGAGTGTCCCAACAGGGTGGAAAAAGGTGCCATTTGCTGTCTGAAAAGAATCCTTGGGCTCAGTGCTTTTCGTTTCTGCTGCTCCTTCCCTGCAGATATTTAGGAGTCAGTGGAAGTGTTTTTGCCTAGCTGTGAGAAGGTCACACAGGAACCTTCTCTTAAGACAAATAAAACACTGAAACCGGCGAGCATCAAATAAAACCTTGACAGTGAGCAATAAAGGGGCTCGTTAAGGATCTGTAAGAGCCAAAGCCTGGTGCCGTTCCACAGGGCTGTATAATGCCTCTGTGATGTGGGTTATTGTAAGGCTGTCATTGACTCGTCTGCCTTTCCCCCTGGCCTGATCCATGTTCTGGTGGCGGATGAAGTGCCATCCACTGTAATTAGTGACAGGGAGTCAATGGAGCTGAATGGCCTTAGCTGTGATGTCATAGTCTGTCGAGTCTCCAGGTTTTCACCCGCTGAGTTTAATAACCGGCTCTCCCTGCAAACATGGTGGAAATATGGCTTGACCTGATTACATTTACTGGTAGTCGTTAGTAGGAAAGCAAACATGATGTCACAAAAGTTCTTTCTCTGGAGGCTACTGATACCAAAGGGTCATTTGAGTGTGGTTGTAATTTTTAGGCTAATGTTAACCATTTTCATCAAGGCATATCCTGACCATTTACATATCTGAGCTAATGTTTTTAGCTCAAATCAAAGACGAAATGGAAAATTGGTATGTGTCACATGGGGCAATATAAGGCATCTAAAGGTTGTCTAATGTGTAATTCCATTGTAAACAACGCTAAAACATCTGTTTTTGTAGGAAGATTTTGTTTACTACAATGCATTGTTTTTGTGCTCCAGACCTCTAGAATGCTAATGGTTTTCTCTAATCAGCAGCTGTTTTTGACCTTGGACACCAGGTGAATAAAATTACCTACAACAGAATACCAGAATACTCCAGGCATGGATTTGAGAAGCCTAATTACTCTGTTTAAATTTTATGAGCTATTCCTTAGTATATCATTGGGTAAAGAGCACTAATGTAATGGTTCCCACTACAACATTAAAGGCTTACATTTATGTAATATTGATCTTGAAACTTTTAATTATAATACTTTAAAATTACATTAATTATATACAGGACTTAAAAGGTGGCTTCAAAGCCTTGCAGTGGCCAATATATAACATTATATAGAATAAAATATTAATTAATTATATTTTTAATTCATGCAGGGGTTCTAGAGGTTAGTCCTAATACTTTGTACCTATAAATGTTTTGCATGTTATGGAAATGGTAAACACTTTAATCTAGGTGAAGGTTAGCCCTTTTATTTTTGTCTCATGTTAGAAAATATGTTTGCCATTTGTATTTTGGCTGGAGTTAACTCATTTGCTCATCTATACCATTAGATATTCAAAGAAACATTGGACATTTATTATATGGTAGCAGGTTGGCTACTGACCACAGGTTCCACGTCCAATCAAAAGAGGTAATAAAAATGTGAAGAATATTTGTAGATTGTGAACACAATTTGTTGGACTTTTAATATTCAAGTCCATCCTACATTTGTTTTGCGCTGGGATGCTTGTTCTGTATCTTTCCGCAGAAAATATATTTTCTAATCGTTTTAACTTATTGAGCAATAATTTTCCAACTAGCTAATTTTCTTTATGCCAACAAGCTAATTAGACAGCTTGCCAGATACAAATGTCTACTCAAATCAAGATATACTTTTGCTAAATGTCATTGGACATTTGTTTAGAACTGGGATCTATGGTCAGATTACCTTTTTGGCCTCAAAAACCAAAAGTAGTAGGTTTGGTGTAAAACCAGGCAAACTAATGCATTACATTACCTAATCAACTCAGTGAAGTTGTCAGGTACTGGCTGTGGCCTCTAGATTTCTTTATGTGGCTGGGGCTCACAGCCAGGACCTGACTCTGATTCCGGTTTGTTCTCCCCAATCAGAGACAGCTGTACAATGTTGTCTCTGATTGGGGAACCTATTTATGTGTCGTTTAGTTTTGGATGTTTGTTGGTTCATTGTTTTTCTGTCATTCGTTGCTGTCGGTTACTACCGTCATTTGTTTCGTTTGAACTGTTTTGTTGGAGCACCTGGAGTTTTTCTTAAGTAGCCCTTTGTTTGCTATTTGTTTTTGTTAGGAATTAAAGCTTATCATTTCGCTACAGCTCTGCAGTTGTCTTCGTCCTCCGGAGATAGCAATGCTGACAGAAGTATTGTCATGCATATGTGATGTTATCTGGTGGTTAGCTTTCGAAGTCCCTAGGAAACATATTAGGATACACAGCATCAAGGCCTTGTTCAAGTATTACGTTATACCATAATTTAGAGCAAAATCAAAGAGAGCAAAAGGCAAGGAGCAAGGAATCTAAAACCGGGTTGCTGTTGACTCTTCCAACAGGACATGATCCATAGAATTCCTTTAGATCCACACAAATACTGCAAAATTACTACTGAATCATGCTTTTGCATTGGCCATCCTTGTCTCCTAACATAACCGTGTTGAAAACATGTGGGATGAACTGAGAATCCACAAGCATAGGACTCAGTCATAGCATTTCTTCTTCATCTTTAAGGTGTCCTATAATGCTGGAAGGCACTGTCGCTTCTTTCAGGTATCGTGAGAAGGCCCTGTTGGTACTGTCTCAGCTGACTGTAGATGAAGAAGGCCCTGTTGGTACTGTCTCAGCTGACTGTAGATGAAGAAGGCCCTGTTGGTACTGTCTCAGCTGACTGTAGATGAAGAAGGCCCTGTTGGTACTGTCTCAGCTGACTGTAGATGAAGAAGGCCCTGTTGGTACTGTCTCAGCTGACTGTAGATGAACATTCTAGAATTTAATGAGTTATATATAATAGTTGATATGTACAGTGTGTGATCCCAGTGGACTACTACATGCATTTTCTATTGACCACTCATCAGTGCTTTAAAGGTAACCTGAGCGAATTATCAAAGCATGCACTGCAGTAGAGTTTCTGTTTGTCAAGCACCATGTCTGTGGAACAGAGTAGACATTAATTTCATGTTGGTTTTAGTTTCCGGGGAGACCACACAAGTTCGGACCTCAACCATAAACTGCAGTCATACCAATTTTCAAATGACCGTTTGCCATGAAGGCAATGGTGTAATCCTATACGCCAAATGTTGCTGCTTTTTTGGATAGTGCATTACTTTTCTTTCCGGGAAAGTCAAAGGCGGGATGACATCACTGGCTTTAGACAGAACATCATCTGGAAGGCAGGGCTGCTCCTCCTTGATGCCCTTACAGGCGGCTGAGTGCAATTAATGGTTAGAAACCTGGGATAAAAATGCGCTTGCTTGGAGTGATGACTACTGGCTTTCGACTGGAGCTGGCAACATGCTTCCTGCCCTATAAGAAAAGGAAAATTTGATTTGACTTCAGGCATTTACCCCAAACATTCCCCCACCCCCATCTTAGATCTTGGAGGTGGAGTGTAGCAGAACGATTAAAAAGCCAGGCCAAATTTCACCAATTATTCTGCTTTATTTTTCCCATCAGCAATGGCCCTCAGACTTCACTGGCTTACAAGAAGCCTATACCTGATTTGCGTAGCGTGTGCCGTCACCACCACCCAGGCCGAAGACCCCACAGCCCCCGCCGAAAAAGGAGTCACCTTCAGCCACGTCTATAAGATCGACCTGGCCCAGGGTCCAGACTGCAAGCTGGCCTTACAGAGCCTCCCCTCCCAGCAGGACCAGCGGTCAGGCCCACAGGAGCAACAGGGGGTGGCCACGGTGGAGGGCGACAACGACATCGTCTTCAGGCACCAAATTAACCTCAAAACCCCAAAATGTGACTGCGAGGAGTCGGAGAGCTTCAAGTCTCTGGTTTACAGACTGAACGGCCTGGAGGAGGAGGTGGAGCACCTGAAGAGTCAGTGCTCTCAGGGCTGCTGTGGCAAAGGTGGTGGAGCCGGAGGTAGGTCTCAGTGCGCCACGCTACACCACGACCTGACGGAAGTCTCTGTTCTCCCGTAAAACCTCGTAACCCGACGTGTTTACTGTGCACTGCGACGGTGTGACATCGTCGACTGACCCCGCGGACTCTTGCGCATAATGTTCAGCATGTAGAGGTTTTCTTTCCCCGACACCGTGCCACGTGTTCTCCCCGGGCTTCCGCAGGTGCGGACACCAGCTGCAGTGGCCACGGGACCTACCAGCACGACACCTGTGGCTGCCAGTGCCACCCCGGCTGGGAGGGCCCGGACTGCTCCGTCTCCACCTGCCCCGACGAGTGCAACGACCAAGGACGCTGCGTGGACGGGAGGTGCGTGTGCTACCCCGGGTACACGGGGAGCGACTGCGGCCAGGAGAGTTGCCCGGGCGACTGCAACGACAAGGGGCGCTGCGTGGACGGGAGGTGCGTGTGCTTCGACCACTTCACCGGCGAGGACTGCGGCGAGCCGAAGTGCAGCCCCGACTGCGTCCACGGCGCCTGCGTGAACGGCGCGTGCGTCTGTGACGAGGGCTTCTTCGGGGACGACTGCTCTGCCGGTAAGGGCCCCGTATCAACAGATCATCTGGGAGTTAGGGGGTAGTGTCTGACTGTCCTGCTCCAGCTCGGACAAGCCGAGGCCCGTGTGAAAGCATTTCGTCTCCCGAGAATGTGGAAACATTTGCAGCCGGGGGCTGCCCAGGGATTCTCAGCTGACAGACACTTGACATAAGGGGCTGAAATTGTTCAATTATTAGTTGTTGAATACCCATTTTCTGACAGTTCAAGGCGTCGTACACCCCGGTAATTGCTGTCGCCTCAGACCATGTCAATTCACTAATCATTTTACTCCGTTAAACGCAGGTTTGCCTCGCGCACCAAGCAATGGGGGTGGGTCAGCAATTGAAATCAGCGATGTTCCTTTTTGCAAGCTGTATCACCCTAGAGATTCTGAGATTGTGAAACGCACTGTAACTCAGTTTCGGCAACAGGGGCAACATGTCAGGGGAAGATGGATGTATGGGACTTTATGAATTGGATTTGGAGAAATATTTGGGAAATAAGATATAAACAGTTCAGTTTCTCTTTCTGTATTATTCCACCGTCAAAATGCGAAGATACAATGACCGTATGTATTCAGAATGGTGAAGCGTTTCCCTTCTTGAATCTAACTGATTTAGACTAATAGAACAAGAGGAACGCGTTTCTCCACTTGATGGAAAGACCAGTTCTAAAAAATTATCCACACCATGCTGCTGTGTCCTTATCTTGACTTGAAACAAGCCATATATATATTATTTATGCTTCCTTTCTTTACGAAATCAAAACATAATTTCTGTTATTCTAGTAGGCCTAATGTCCTTTCATTTGTGCCTCTCTCGTTATCAATCATCTAGGACACATATATCCATTGCTTGTGCTTGTTCAGAGCCTTTAGAAGGGGAATGTATTAGTTTTTTGGTCATTGTGAAGTATTATTTAAGGGCAACATTATTACTGGCAGTGACTTGAGCAAACAGCAGGAACAGGCATATTAACTGCCTCTGGATAGGCTGAAGAGCAGAGAAAACACTGAGCTTCCTGCTGTTTTTTAAGGCAACGTCCAAACCTGCTGTGCATTCTTTTTTGGTAAATGTGTTTTTTTAAGCACCCATTTCATATATCCCCTAATGCACAATTCAACTTTTTCTATGCCATAATTCCTCCGCATACGGTCATTCGTGCATTTTCCTTCCCGCATAAATATCTTGCATAAAGGTTTGCTAATTCCTCTGCTGAATGGCCATCTGATGGGCTCAGGATCCTGATATTGAATAGTAACCTGCCCTCCCTCTCTTGTACTCTCCAAACTGCCTAAACATATTTTCCACCATGTTTGATTAAAGGATCCTGGCTTGGAATCCCACAGTAACCTCAGAAATAACAATCTGTTCATCTCAAGTTCTTTTAAAAACCACTAATGCGCAAATGGTTGTTTTCCTTTAATCAGATATGTCATTTCTGTCAGAGTAACACAGAGTAAAGTGTGAAAAGTGTAAAAAAAACAGGCAGCAATATTAAAGCATCCAACATCTACTGACATGGCAAAGCGTTTGGATCTCTCGGCATAATGGCCCGAAAGGCCCCCAGGTTTACCCCAAGGAAATCCTCACATCACGACAGACTTCTGCCCCATCCATTAGCTTACCATATGTGGAATTTGACAGTATTTCTGTTACAAATATTGATGAAATGTGCAGTAGTATCGCGTAGTTTAACATAGGAAGTTAAAATAATTACAGTAATAAAAACAACACATTATTGTTTACGTAATTACAATCATAATGATCAATAGTTACCAAGAATCTTGGTGATGTTCAGGGGGCGTTACAAATACCAAATACCAGCATTTCAATCGAATCTAAAGTTTTGCCACATTGCAGTTCCTGTTGATTCGGTACGTTTAAGGTTGGTTGGTGGTTGGTTATTGCAAGTGTCACTGTAAGCAATGTGAGCCCATCTCCGCCTGTGACCTCCCCTCCAGTGGTGGGCCCCAGCGGCCTCCGCCTGGTCATGCTGACCGACGTGTCTCTCCTGGTGGAGTGGGAGGCTGTGAGAGCGGCAGAGTACTACGTCCTGAAGTGGCACCCCGAGGGCAGCGAGGGAGACCCGAAGCAGGTCACCGTGCCCAACACGGACACCACCCACCTGATCACCGGACTCAGCCCAGGGGTCACCTACATAGTGCAGGTTCATGCTGTCGTCAAGGAGATCAACAGCGCGGCCGACCGGATTGAGGCAACCACAAGTACGGAAGACTTTTGAAATATTTAACCGCTTTCCTGAGACACGAGGTAAACAGCAGTCATTTTCAAGCGAACGTCCTTTTCTCACGAGTGCAGCTGCTTTTGGTTTTTCGTTTGGTCGTCCTGAAAACCGATCCTTTTTTATCATTTCCTGCCGTCACATAAAACTCTCATGTGTACAGTTTTCCCGTTACCCTGATAACCCAGCAGTCATTTTGTAATAAACTATTCACTTCGGTAGTTTGTTTACCATTAGGTTAAAGATAATAGCCCTAGTCAGTGTAATTAAAAGGGGAAATGAATCCGTGGACACATTTTATAGAAGCAAGGCTACTCCGCAGATGTGGTGAAGGCAAGCATTGAGCGCTAGAGCTTTGGACCCTGGGCCTTGCTGTGTGGTTAACCATGGAAAACCTCTCGCTGCATGAAATTCCACTCTGGGCATAAAATAAAGCCTGGTTATGACAAAAAATGATCGCCAGACAAACACTGTTCTGTCAGAAAATACGCTTCCACTTCAAACATAATTCCTTGTCAGTTAGAACCTGAGGCAGACTCTCTATGGTGTTTAATTCCTTTTTCCATTTCCTTCCGTGGCATGCCAAATCACACGTATAAAGAACCATATAGGAAACATGAAGTTGTTCTGAACTACAGTTGGGCCATTGTTTGGTAACCTACCCAAGCATTTCCCTAACCTAGCCCTAGCCACTATATACCAAGGACATTGTTTTTATAGTGACTAATAATGATTATGCCTGTGAATGTTTAGTATAACTACAGTGGTTCAATAGCCCCGTTTTGATGTATTCTAACACGACTGTGCCGACCCCTTCACAGATGTTTCTGGTATTGATGGCATCCGTGTGTTGGGCCAGACGGAAGACTCTATCCAGGTGGATTGGCAGAACCCTGCCGTCTCATTGGACCACTTCAGACTGACCCATGCCGGCCCCGATGGCCAAGAGGAGGAGCAAAACGTAGCCATGAGTGCGGAAGCCAGAACTATCTACACCATCACAGGTACCTCGTGTCAATAAGGAAACCACTGTCATCACTACATTTTATTTGAATAGCGCTTCCCAGGGAAATTACTGGTATAGCTGGTCCAGTAAAACAAAATAATTGACACAGACAATGCCGTCCAATTAGGATCTGAATCACGCTGATATCGTTAATCCGATAAGTAGCATACACAAGTAGAATGCGTGTTGGAAATAAAGTAATTTAACTAATTGTGAACGGAACAAGTGATTGCTACCACAATCCAACGGCTTGAAGTAGACGGACAGGTAATAAAGTAAAAATGGCGCGTATGAATGTTAAATGCATCATTTTATTAATCGTTAGCGCATAAATCCAAACAATGTATCACAATGTTATATTTGGTCCATACAGTAACGTCCAGCTCTATGTGGTAAATAAGATGCTCATTATCTGCTGTTCTGCAGGACTGTTCCCTGGTACGGAGTACCTCATCGGAGTGCAAGGCATCAAAGGGAACAAGGAAGGGAAAGCCTCCTCCGTCACTGGGGTCACAGGTGGGTTCTGCTGATTCTATCAACTAGCAGATATCGGTTTGTTAAATGGAGTGAGGCAATTCTGACTTGATCCCAAAAGTCAACCGTTTAAATGTGTCACTTTTGGCTGGAGCCTTGTGGACCGTTCAAGTTTCTCACCCTGTATTCAAGCCCCAAGCACTTTGTTGAGTCTTGGGCTTGAGAATTAATTCGTGAAGGAGATTAACTTCTACAGCTGCATTTGCCAAATCGTTACTTGACTTCAGGTTGATTGACTGCCTGATTGGACTGTCAACAATGGCAACTTATCATGTTGCCAGGCTCCTGTTTTAAAAGCGTCTAGTTCAAAAGGAGCGTTTTCTGCCTCGTTATTGGCATGGTGATTTGGCCCTCAGGCAGCTTTTAATGGTTAACAGTAGCAACGCTCCTGTTTGATGATTGTCAGGTACCTTCGACCTTAAAACCCTTCCCAGAAGAGCTTATCTTAACACGAGACAAAGAGTGGCTTGTCTCAACATCAATGGCCTAAGCCTCCACTTGAGAAGTTACACAGAAGGCTCATAGCAATTTTGGACTTTGGGTTCCCTTAGATAGTCATAGAATGTTTCAAGATGACTGCGTGGAATGGGCTCTTTCGAAAAAGGTCTCCAATTATTTCTACAGCAGTATGCTCTTCCACGAGTTATAGACCAACATGATTGTAATCACAAATAGTAGTCTATTAGAGTCTATTTTGTCTGAGAATGAGTGAGCCGCTCACTGTATGGGTTATGAAACGATATCTCGCTTGACCGTTCCTGACAGGTCACGTTGTGTAAACACTTTCCCCTACTCTCAGCAAGTTGCTAATAACAGACCTCCCACTTACGGCAAGAGCGCCAAAATTACTTTGAAACTGTCTCTTCGAGACAAGCCCAGTGTTCGTTCATTTTTGAAAAAGTGTGACTGGAGTGCATTGGCTCCTTTTACGGAACGTCCGGGGCAAACAGGCTTTCTGTTTCGTACAGAATGTGAATGAGAACAAACTGCTCGCTCCCCGGTATGTGAGGCCTGTAAGGAGGCTTATGATGGATAAGCTGTTTTCCACATGGTAAACCACAGCCGGTGTTTTGCCGTCTACCCGCTCAGCCGCCGCGGCCAAAGGAGCCTTGGGCTAACCCCATCCGTCATACGGCGCCGCAGCCTTCGGGTCTTCTGCCTCTTCCGCGGAAATATGACACCCGGCGAAGTGCCGACCTGCTCAAGCGCGAGCGACCGAACGTCGGAGGGGATGACAAAGCGGTGGCACGTGGGGGTTGTCGGCATTTCCTGCGCCGCGATCAGATAGAAAGCGAGACGTTGGGGGGCAACGGAGGCCTCCCAATGGGGACCGCGCGCACGCGGCGTAGCAAGCTTTAATGTAGGCTAACTACGCTAGGCGTTTCCTCGCGGGCTAACCGTTTGGAGCTTGCTGCGCGGCGCGCCGGTAATGCGGAGACGGCGGCTCGGGCCTTCTACGTGGCTCCCACTTCCTTCGGGATGCGCCGTTAATCAGTTTTCATGAACTGACATATAGCTGACTTTGGTGGGCTCCCAGAAGAATAGGCAGAAGGATGATTGCTTTTGCATGTCTACTCGCTTCCTCCGTCTCCGATCGCTGATGACTCTGATGTTTGCCTTCCCTGGACCCATGCGGACCCCCCCCCCCCCCCCCCCCCCCCCCCCCCCCCCCCCCCCCCCCCCCCCCCCCCCCCCCCTCCCCCCCCCCCCCCC
>JACXGK010008115.1:0-23321 GCA_016801125.1 Novumbra hubbsi
TCCGACCTCACCGGTTGGAGCCGCTCGCTCCTGAACGCGGTCATTAACTCGGACATGGAGCCCGAAAGCGCCTGCAGGAGGTCCTCATGCCGGTTGAGAGCCGCGCCCTGCAGGTTCAGGGCTTGGTGGATGGGCGTCAAGTCTGCTGGATCCATTTAATGGTCAGTACAATCTGTAAGGGTTTGTGTGCACCGAGCGTGCAATGTCTGTCCGTTGTGGGAGACGAGTTGTGAAGGTGTGTGCTTGCAGCACCAAACAGTGCAGTAACAGTACAGGGAACCTATGTAGGAACCGTGATTGACTGATGAGGGACAGGTGCGGGCCGTTGAGTGAGTGATTGGTGACTGGGTGTGATTGTGACGTTGATCCGTACTTGCGCCCAACGGCCACCAGGGGGTGGAAATGAGGCGAAAACCGTCAGGCTGGGTTGGAACCCTGACATTTTTTGCTAATAAAGGTGTTTATTTTGGAAGACTTCGAGCGTGTGGACATTCTCTGATTCGGACTCGGGGGGGAAGCAGTTTTGACTCTACACAGGACAGGCTCTATAGCGCAGTCGTAGGGACAATAAGGCGTTACGAAGGTCGCACAGTCCTTATTGAACAGCTCCCTAAAATTGTGGTACTGAACAGGCACGGAGGAGAGGTCGATATCGAGGACGGTGGGTTGTTAGCACGAAGTGCATGGTTGGTGGGAGAGTGGTTCCTAAGTATAACCTCCTAAACCGAATGACGCAATTGTGCGTCAAAAAGCATTCCCGTTACATTCCCCGTTACATTTCCCGTACACTATCCATGTCTCCAAACCCTACGCTTTTTTTCACGATGTAGGGGACAGTCAGCTGCAAAGAATGAAATGTCGTTTGTGTATTTCTGTAAACATAAACCTTCCAAATCTCAACCACAAAAACACTGTTTTTCATGATTGATCAGATTATGATCAGATTTAATCTCATTTTTGTTTTTAGGATTAAATGATCCATCACACTGATATAGGGATCTAAAATTCAAAATTTGGTTGATATTGTACAATTTTTGGAAGCAATAATGCAGATTACTTGTATATTATGTTACATGTTCAAACAAAAAAAATGTTTGTGGTTCTGAACCCCTGAGGATGTCCATATGTGACATAATCAGCCTTACATATTGGAGAATACTTTGAGCTTCTCAATAAAAGCAACTACATGTCAACATAAGTTTCTTGTATTCTCTTCACACATTGTTACTAATAAACTCATTAATGTGTGAAAGGGGCTTATGACTTTATGTATATTTAGCTAGTTATTTGCTTCTAAACTAGTGGATAATTTTTTGGGGAAGTTGAAGTCAGAAGGTGAGCAGCGAGAGGCAAATGCATAGAATGAGATTAGCTGGGCGTGGTGCAAGGCATGCACTTTGACATTGCCAGTTCAGTAGCTAAACTAGGCGTAATCATTTTGATTTCCAAAAAATCATGGATACGCTGCATGACACAGAAGAAGTCTCAAAGAATCCCTTGCTATTTGGATTATTTGACATCTACTTGAACATACAATCACTGAAGTCTCCAGGGAGCAGGTAGCCTAACCATATTGCTAATGCTAACCACTGAATTAAAGAAGCTGGTCCGGATATAATGTGGCTATAATACTTGCTTTCTGTTTAATGGTCTGCTGCTGTTTACATACCATGCGGGGTATTTGCGTTTTAAGGCCAGTTCCACCATTCCAGGTACAATACCAAGTCAAACCGGCATATTTACACAGAACTCAGGACAATACCAAGACAGACAGGTGTATCTGTACCAGGGGTCTCAAACCGGTTCCACGGAGGGCCGAGTGTCTGCAGGTTTTCACTCTCACCTTGTACTTGATTGATTAATTATGTCACTGATTGGTTAGGTCTACCCTCATCTGGTTATTTAGGTCTGAACCTGGAACCAATTTACAGGAAAAAACTAAAACCTGCAGACACTCGGCCCTCCGTGGAACCAATTTGAGACCCCTGATCTACACACATACGTTGGTCTGCCTTAGTTTAATGACCGATTTTGTAGTTAATGTAGTTTGTAGTTATTACACCCTTATATCTCGAAAACGGAGCAACATTGAATCAGAATAGTTTGATACAAGATATATATAACTCAATATTGACCAAAATCTTAGTTATGACCCTGTGCCTTTGGACAGCAGAATAGCCTTTGCTTCACACAAGACTGTATGCAGTCCCTTATCGTCAAGTGTTTCCTGAACACATTTGTAGAATGTGTTTGAGAACATTATTTCCTATACGTATCGTCTCTCCGATATTTATCCATCATGGGATGCACAAGGGCTATTAAAGCTCCACTGTATTCCTTCCTAATGAAGAACATTTTTTATATTCTGATACCATGCAAATTTATCCCATTGTCAGATTTCAAATTTTTCATCATTTGTGTATTTCTGTGAAGTAGAAGCCTTCCAAATATCGCCCACAAAAACACATTATTTCTAGATTTCATCAAAAAACCTAAATAAATTTTAAGAGGTGGCACAATTAGGCCCAGAATCAAATGTAATCTTGGATTTTTGGATATCGTGTTCCAGCACACTGATACAGGGATAGATATTTTACAGTTTAAAAAAAGAATATTCAGATGTTCTTTTTATTATGTTAGATTTTCATACAATAAACAACTTATAGTTGTTATGAACCCCTGGGAATATCCAAATGTGATGTTGTAGTATACTATGTGTTTCTCAATAAAAACTACTACATGTCAACACACGTTTTTATATTTATTCACACAATTTCAGAAATATACTCATGGAAGCTTCTCAAACAATGTTATCTATTCATCCTTCTTTTAGTTAAGGTTTTGGGGAATACACAATATAAAGGATCATTCCATATCATTCTACTATAAATGATGACTTCCTGAGAGATCTAAAGGTCAAGAAAGTGACAGGCAGATTTTAAATCCCCAAAAGGCCTTAGACGATTAAGGGTTAATAACATCAGAGGAAACTGGTGTACTGGTATACAAATCTTTCAACTTCCACTGACATTTCAGGCTTGTCCACTGATGACCTCCCACTGAAATCACGATTACATTGGCTAAATAACAGCTTTTCCAGCTATTACAATGTAGATTCTGTTAGCGGTAGCTTTGCGACAACCAAACTTCTCACTGTTGTTATTGCTTCTCAGGAGCCCATTTACCACCCACCGCAATAGAGTTCTTACAGCAAGTAGCCCCTTCCCACAGTACATGGCCTTGGGTGCATTGGTTCCTAACAACTCTACACTGGCATTGATGACCGTTATTTGGAATTGATTCAGATAAGCCCATCAAGTTCTTCCTTGCTAGAAATGTTTTCTTTTCTCACTGGCATTCCTGTTTGTGTGTAAAACGCTGGTAAGTCAAATAAACTCTCTGTCCAATTCAGTTATATACAGTCCTGTTATCACATGGGAGGTTATAGATTTATCCTGACTCATGGTACGCTGGCAGAATGCTGGATCTTCTGCCTTTGGTATTTATTGGTGTAATTAGCTTCTCTGTACAGAATGTGGCAGAGCTACCTGGGTCTAAACAGGTGTAAGTTTGAATGATCTTGTCACTTGCTAACTGGTCCTTCTGATGTCTGTTTTTCTGTTCCTGTGGTTTTCCGTTCTCCTTTTGTTCAATGTGAAGAAGTCTATTATGCCCAAATACTGTTTGTAACCGACTTTTTAAGAATGAGATAAAAACAATTTTGCACAATTAACAGTTAATTTTACTTGCAAGGAGAGCATGGTTCACTCCCACACTGATGACAGTGAAGTATCTTTAAAGAATCTGTCACGTCGGAAGCACGATGCCGCCCTCTGTCGGCCACGGACAGCATCCCCGGAGTTCTAGATTCCCGAAGGACGTGAACGTGGCTTGAACGCACCTGTCTGCCATCAGGTTCATCAGGAGCCCTATTTAAGGACACGCCATACACTTGGCACTGTCGATGATTGTTGAGCATTACGCTATTGTGAACAGCTGAGAGTATCGTCTGTGTCATGTTTCAAGAGTCTCAGTTGTGCATTTTTGACAAGCGCCTCCTTGTTTTGACCTTGAGAGTTATCTATCATTTATAGTTATTTTGTGCCTCCTAATTTCATGTTTATAGCAAATAAACATTTTCTACAAAAGGATACCCCCTCACTCCTGCGCCCGTTTCTTCCCCAACCCCGAAAGTGTTACTGAATCATAATAACAGTAAATTCAAAACAGGTGAAGACAAGATATTTGCAAATAACAATAATAATAATGTAATACTTTTTTCTGTCCCAAATGGGCAAATTGCCCCTTCTCCCCCAAAGGGAAAAGGGGCCTCGTAAATAGCCACCTTCCTTATAGATCAGAGAACAGATACTTTGATTTGCATTTTATTGCATGACATAAGTATTTGATCAACTACCAACCAGTAAGAATTTCGTCTCTCACAGATCTATTAGGTTTTCTTTAACACTAGAAGCGCCAGAGTGGGCAAATTTTACCCAGTGAAGAGGAAACAAATTATATCTTCGCTCTCGATCAAATTCCAGGACCCTGCTTTTTTTACTTTTCCAAAATATATGTGTTTTATCACCCAGTATTTTTAAATTTTCTAAATCACAGAGAAAAGCTGATTTAAGACTATTTCATTCTTGTTCAATGTTAAATTGCGCGTTCGGCCATTTTAATTCCTGCATTCCATTGGTGCAATTCTCTTTTCTATTAGCAGCCGTATACGAGTCTTCTATATTTAGGAAAACAAATCTTTAGTGTATAAATATATAAATCAGCAGTATTCAGTTATGATGAAGAAAGGTCCAGCGAGACCAAATTACTTCAAGCAAAGGTCCGGAACGTCTTATTTGTGTTATGATTCAGTGCCATACATATTGAAGTAGTCTAGTAGTTTTATGTATGTAGAAAACAACTGTTCATTTTATTTGACTCTCAAATAAAAGAAAGTGTACTATTTAATAATAATAATACATATAGCTGCAAGCCACAATTTAAGTTACTCCAAAGAATTGTCAGACATGCACGCATATGCAAAATACGGAAGCGCAAAAGCAAATTTTAAGCTGCAGCAGACAGAGGGAGTTGAACCATGAACCATGAACTTACAATCGGTACACTCTAAACACTGCGCCACCAGCAATCTTAATAATTAGGTTATTTCGGAATGTTTGGTATTTTTATACTTGAAAATATAAATGATGGAGTGACCCTAATAATAAAACTTACAATTACAATAGGATTACTCCTAACGGAATAACCCTAATAATATTACATGTAAAAATATTCCACTGAGTATTCTAAAGTGTTTGATTGACACAGAAATCTGGACAAATGTTAGAAAATACACGGAAGCGGGACCTGAGCGAAATTATGCAGAAAAGTTCAAATTGACAGATGCCGAACTAAAAGCATTCGTGGGTCTTATTTATTTGTGAGGTGTTACTGCAGTAAAAGCATGAAACTCGATGATTATTGGTAGACCGAAATGAAAGTAGAAAAGTATCGGCGCTTTGATGACAGGACCACAAGGACTGCCCGTCTTGTGAATGATATATTTGCGATGATATCGGAGGTATTCGATACGTTTGTAAAAAAACTGTGTAGTCAGAACATAACTGTAGTAGATGAACAAGGCGCAGTGTCGCTTTACACAATACATGGCCAATAAACCGGACACCTATGGGAATAAATTCTGAATAGCCGCCAACAAAATGCATGTTGAATGCACAACACAATTTATGGAGAAATGAAAGTAGCGGACAATATTGTTATGCGACTGCGAAAAGGAGATGTAAAGTCAGCGTTCAGAGAGACCTAATCTATTAATTCGCGAGATAAGCTCCTTGACATTGCCAGTTCAGTTGCCAAATATGTTATATTATGCTTGGTATTATCAACGACTTTTGTTCCCTGTTTTTAGGTTTGTTTATAGTGTAGTGAGAACATAACTGTAAATTAACAACTTTTCCCCATCAAGGCGCGGTGTTGCGTTACACAATAAATGTCCAGTAAACAGGACACATTTGGCATTAAATTGTGGGTAGCCGCAAACAAAATATATGTTGAACGCACAACCCTATTTATGGAAAGATGAAAGTAGGCCGGCTGGTCAGCGGTTAGCGGACAATATTGTTATGCGACTGCGAAAAGGAGATGGTAAGTCAGCGTTACCACAAGTCCTGGTTGATTCTGGGTGCACACATAACATGACAGACTCCTTCTACAGTCTCTGCTCATGTTTTCTTTTATGTGACAACCAAAACAGATTCCTATGTCTTTCAAAAAGTGTATCTTCTCCCTATGAGTCTTTCTTTTAAGATCTAATGTGTCAAGATCATCACAAAACAGACATATGCTGCATAGGTTATGGGGGGTTTGATGTGACAAACCTGTTTTACCTGTGGTTAAGCTAGTCGCAAAAGTACTTCCTGTTGACTGCTTAGGTCTTCCCAGTGGTTTGGTGTGAAAAACATTTGGTTATATCTTCCTCTGTTGTCTGTGAGGACCGGTGACGAACCAAAAACAGGATCTAATGATATTCTAACCTGTTTATTCAATTTGCCAAGCTCACCCAACCTGGCTCTTCTTTTGGTCCAATTGTGTAGCTCACATGCAGTTGACCTCCACCTTTCTCACAGATGGGAGTTTCATGAAGACTAGCTCCATTTTTTCCATTTACTGCATATCCCCCATTGCATTTGAGCAGTCTCAAGTGTATAGGCCTATAAAACTTTAGGGTCTTTAGACTTAATTGCTGGCCATAAAAGCCTTTTCCTTGAAAGCACATGAGATGCTGTACTCTTTGCCTAAGAGTTCTTGCAGAAAGCTCTTGGCCCTTTGGTTGCCCCTATCCGGAGTCATGTTGGTAGCTCCTAAAAAGATCTCAAGCCTTCTCCTTGGTGTAATGTTCTAGTACAACCTGTCCATGTTACTCTCTACTTTTGCCTCAAAATATTGTTAGGGGTTATGAATGAAGGACCGGTATTGAAGAATATCCTCTTGGAAAACAGTATGTTCTTTTGTGGTAAAGAAGACAGTTGGTGTTGCTTTGACAGCATGTCGTAATATAATTCTGTCGTTGAAGAATATTACCGATCTTGATGCTGTAAGCATTATTCTGCGCAATTCCCGTCTGAGTTGCAGGTGTGGGACCATACATGGCGGAGGTGCTTTACCTTTGTCCTGTAATGTTCAACTGCTGGTTAGACCTGTATTGTGGGTTCTGAGCAGTATTCTCATCCCTTTGAACACTTTGAGTGAACTCAATGACGTTATTTCAGTGAACTTGTGTTCTGCACATTTTGAGTGTTTGTTTTGGTAGTGTCCCCATGAAGCCATTCTGTGTCTGACATTCCATACTTTTCAACCATGTCCTCATAGTTTGCATTTATATCATCCTTTGAATAGGTTTGCTCCTCTGCACATTTAAATACTGTGAGTTTAGCTGTTGAGGCCGCCAGGTCAGTGTTCCAATGTTTTTCTTTCTTTCATCCATCTGTTAATTAAATTGCTCCTCCTGTTCTTCAAATAAATGCGTTTGAGACCAGCAAACTTTGCCATTAACAGTGCCTTTTTAGCTTTAGCGGGTGTAGGAGCAGATGAGGCATAGGCTGTACTTGACATTCTATGACCTCAGTTTAATTTTATACCACGCACCATCAATTTTACATTGCTCTCTCGTTATATAAGTTGGTAGGAGTTGTGAAAGGACTGGAGGTTGCCCAGGAGCTCAATGGGGCAATAAAAATTTATAACTTTGTTGACAATGTTCATTCTACGAGTCAGTTTTGTCACTTTTGATGCGGAAAGAGGCTCCTTTCACATTTCACAAACAATATTGCATTAGGCGGACATTACAACATGATTTATTTGTAAAACCGCAAGTAATTTAACCCTTAGGTTAAGGTCTCACAGGTGTTTCACCTGTTCTCTTGTCTCCACCCCCCCCACCAGGTGTTGTCTATTTCCCATTACCCTCTGTGTATTTGGTCCCTGTTTCCCCAGCTGGCAGTGCCAGATCGTCTTGTCTCGTACAACAAATCCAGCGTTCCATGTTCCTTGTTTCCGAGCCCCTGCCCAGTTACATTGCCTGTTCTAGAGTTCCCGTTGCCAACCTTCGGCTGCCCACCGACCACGCACCTGCCCGACGTCTGATAACCCCCCAAAAGCCCAGTTGCCAACCATCGCCTGTACATTATAACTAACATTCTGTGTAGTATTGCACTTACCTGACCTGGGTCATTGTCTGACATCTGCCGCTCACGTCGTTCCGGATACGGCCGCGTCGTCGCCTGCTGACGTTGACATCTCCGCCGTACCTGCTCAGTACTGTGACTTGAAGGAGGTGTTCAACAAGAGCCGTGCTGCCTCCCCGCCTCCCCATCGTCCCTATGACTGCGCCATTGAGCTTTGTCCTGGCACAGCGCCCCCCCGTGGGCGTCTTCACTCCCTGTCGGGTCCTGAGACCAAAGCAATGGAGGAGTATGTGGAATCATCCCTCAGGGATGGGATCATTCGCCCTTCCTCCTCCCCGGCAGGCGCTGGGTTTTTCTTTGTGGCAAAGAAGGACAAGTCATTGCGTCCCTGCATCGATTACAGGGGATTGAATGACATCACGGTGAAGAACCGCTATCCTCTCCCTCTCCTTTCCTCTGCATTTGAGTTGCTCCAGGGAGCCGTAGTCTTCACCAAGCTGGACCTTCGCAATGCCTACCATCTGGTTCGGATACGGGAAGGGGACGAATGGTAGACGGCCTTCAACAATGCCAGCGGTCACTATGAATATTTGGTGATGCCTTTCGGGTTGACCAATGCTCCTGCCGTCTTTCAGGGGTTGGTTAATGACGTTCTCCGGGACATGCTGAACCGGTTTGTTTTCTTCTACCTGGATGACATCCTCATATTTTCCTGCAACGCTTAGGAACACACGGCACACATGCGGCAGGTTCTTCAGCGGCTTTTCGAAAACCGGCTGTACGTCAAGGCAGAGAAGTGCGAGTTCCACTGCACAACCGTCCCGTTCTTGGGGTTCGTGGTCAATTTCACGCTGTCCTACCGCCCTGGCTCCCGAAACATCTAGCCCGATGCCCTCTCTCACGTGTTCGGGTCGGCTGCTATACCCCGTGACCCTGAGCCCATTCTCCCTGCCACTTGTTTTGCCACGTCCCTGGTTTGGGGTGTCGTGGAGGCGGTCCGTCGGGCTCAACTGACGCACCCTGACCCTGGGGGAGGACCGCAGGGCTGTCTGTGCCTGATCCGGCTCGGTCCCAGGTTCTGGAGTGGGGTCACTCTTTGAAGCTGGCATGCCATCATGTTGCTCGTCGTACCATGGCCTTCATTCGTCGACGGTTCTGGTGGCCCTCCATGGGAGTGGACGTTCCGGCATACGTCTCGGCATGTGCGGTTTGTGCTCGCAGCAAGACATCCCGCCAGGCACCATCGGGCCTTCTGCAGCCATTTCTTGGCTGGGGTAATCGTAGTCAGACAGGCTGGGATTCGGTACACGGGCTGGCTAGGTTTTGGTTGCAGGCGGGCGATGGACGGAACGGTGGTCGGGCAGGCAGGCAAAGGTTCGGTACACGGGTAGACTCGGTTGTAGTACAGACGGACGGTTGACGGGAGCAATGGTCGAAATGGCAGGCAGAGGTTCGGTACACGAACAATCGAACTAGGAACAGGCAATAACAGAACCGGGAATACAAGGGAGCGGATTGACTTGACGAAACACACAAGACGAACTGGCAACAGAAACAAGGAGACACCAGGAATATATACACAAGGACTGATTAGAACATGGGAGACAGCTGGCGGGGGCGGAGACAACATGAGGTAAGACAGGTGTACCGTATCAGGGTGTGACAAGATCAGATTAACCTCAGATAAAATTTGGAGAGTTTTTTTGATGAAATCATGAAACAGTGTTTTTGTGGTTGAGATTTGGAAGGCTTTTACTATACAAAAATACACAAACTACATGTTGTTATTTGCAGCAAGTGAATACTTGTAGATCTTTTAATTGTCTTATTAAACAACAATACATTATTCCAAATGAAAAAAGCAATAATGTTAACAAGTGATTCTGAGAAATAAAACAAATGTCCATTAAACAAAATGCATATAAAAACAAACACCCGTGGCTCCCGATCAAATAATTTTAAGCCCTGCCGGGCATCTTCCTCCAGAGGCCTAGACACCTGTGGCTTTCATGGACACCTCCTACCTGTGCGCAAATGGAATTGCACACAAATACACATAGACACACATGTGACTCCTACACCCCCAAATAGCGTAATGCCAGTCACACCAAAATACTCAAATTGTTTGTACATAAATATCAAAACGCAACTTTGACTTTACACACCATCACAATAACAGGTGCTAATACCGCACTCAAAGGAAACTTGTTTTTTAATGAGTCTTCCTATTGATCATTAGTTGCAAATGGTACTTGTTGAAAGAGAGCACACTGTTGTTTGAGCTCCACGTCAAGGACCTTCTTATGGCTGCTTTTCTTCTGTACTTCATGCCGAGCTTCCACCGTTACCCTCTGTAGTGAAGACTTCAATACTACAGGCCTTCACTAGTCCTTAACCAAAGGCTTTGAAGTGAGTTTCAAAGGTACATCAAAGAGTGCCTGGGTAGAGATGCATGATATCACATCTAATTTGGTTATAGATCATACAATCTGATCTAAGAAGTAGACCAATAGACTTACAGTAGCCTACTGTATACACTCTTAATTATTAAATATGTATATGTAGTAGCACTCTGTTTGGGCTGAAAAGGCACCCACATTTAATCTGGTAGTTACCTTTCAAAATACCTTCCATGTTACTGAGAATTCTCTTAACCAGGGGTTTCCAAAGGAAACCTTTTATTTGGCCCGCCACGCCATTTAATATAATCCAATTTGGTATAATGCATTGTTACTTTCGGCCCTCGGCCAGGTAAGACTTTTGGCCCCTGAAAGGAAAACGTTTGGGCACCCCTACTACTGAAATAACAGACGCAGGCATATGTAAATACAGTACAATTGTGTGTATGGTCAATACAGTCCAAATACAAATAAATTAGCCATTCCTAATGAACAATCCTCAGAATTGA
The DNA here is from genome assembly GCA_016801125.1 of Novumbra hubbsi. Lineage (NCBI taxonomy): Eukaryota > Metazoa > Chordata > Actinopteri > Esociformes > Umbridae > Novumbra > Novumbra hubbsi. The sequence continues at coordinate 11,113 of JACXGK010008115.1, forward strand.
ATATAAATATATATGAAAGGTCAAATGGGGCAAGGCTGTAGTGCTAATCAGCTATTCTAAACACACACACATTACAGAGCCGTGTAACACATTTTTATACAAAAACTAATTAACTGTCTATTGCTTGTCAAAAACACAATAACGCTGTGGTCTATTGCTGGAATGTTACTCTCCTTTTGTGTATGCTTGTTTGTCACACAATATGATTAAATACGTTAATTAATTTGAGTCAAAATGGACTGACAGGCAATTCTATACATTAATGTTTAAATAAAGTTAAAATGCAAACTCTGTATCTTGGAAAACCCATGTATTATTTCACTGAGAGGGTAAATCATTTATGACATGTTTGCTCAGACCTAGAAATACATTTTTCAATTATCACTAAATGTGAAATCACTGAACGTTGGGACCCCATTATTGTATTTGGTCCAGTGCTTTTTTGGCACAGTCAACAGCAATCAGGGCTTTGTGACAGAATATTCAGGGTTCAAACTGCATTCTCTGCCTGTTTCTTCATGTTATGTTCATCTCAACTCTCCCCTTCTCGGGTCAGCCAGATGCTACTGCTATTTCTACTCTGAGGAGGCTTGAAGCAATCACGTTAATGTCAAATGTGAAGTCCTTAACAAGCAGTAATATTGTAATGCATTTGGAATGTAGAGAGTTATGTACAATATGGTTTTGATTGTAATATTTACAGAAACCTTTGCACTTATGAACTCCAAGGACTCATCCAAAAGTAAGCTGACAGTTTGCATCTCCTATTGGGGTTGCTAAAACTAACCACTTTATGAAAGAAGTGAATCAATGTGGGAGCACTTGCACCTGGAACGTGTCATTTTTTAAAAAACGGCCTTTCGTGTTTATGACTTGACGTTTGAAATGCTGTTGGTCTCATAAGAAACAAACACAAAATCATGTTGGCACCAAAGTCAGTGCCTCACAATGTAGCTGGGCATTTTGACCGTCCCCAGGGCTCTGTCATAACGTATTGCTAACTTGCTCAGCACAGTCAGGGGTTGGTGGGGTGGGTGTTGGATAGAGCTGCCTTGGCTTGTTATGTACAGTTTGCTGTTTTGCATGCATATGTTCACATTTCTGCAGTAAGTACTGTTGCTAAGGGCTGCATGTTCACATGTAGAGGACTGAGTACCTTTCTACAAATCTCAGAAACCTTATTTAAAGGCCATTTTTGCAAATTAGACATCAGTAAATTCATGCTGGCTGGTGAAAAACAAAGTAGATTAAAGAATGACATACTATGACAAACTGCTTGTGTAAGTATGGGAAGTGGGTTAGTGGAATATGCATCCAAATTATTTTCCTTTAGCCCATGTACAGTAGGCCTGCTAAAATTGCCACTAGTGGTTATATAGGTTTTGAAAGATACCTTAGATAAATAGAACAATCCATGATTATATGGCCCAACTGATTAAAAACCTATAAATATAAAACCCGCTTTCTCTATATATGTGTGTCATAATCTCATCGACAAAGATTTATTTTGATGGGGAAATCCTCACTCTGTTTAATACTACTCAAAATACTACTGTAAATATGATTATTTCCACATTATAAGCCAGCACCATTTTGAATTTGGTATTGCGATTAAGAGATCACTCAAAGGAAAGAAAAATGTATCTAGAGCAGATAGATGAAATATGATCCATATCACAGGAGGCATCTTTATCTTTGCATGTGATGTTCAGCAACATTGTTGTTAGTGCAATTTATATTATTCTGTATGTTAATCTGTGCCACTCCATTTATTAAATTATTTACTACATTCCGGTAGGTTACAGAAGAGCAGTCAATATAAAAGCGTACAAATTTCAAGAGGAATATCTAAACGTTATAATTAATTATGCAATTGTATACTAATAGGAAAAAGTAATGAAAGCATTTGGAGGACTTATATGTATTTCTTTGAGTTCAGGATCCATAATCACAAATAATCCACTAAACGTTTCTAGCTAAGGTTTCTTCTTAGTAACAAAGCTGTTGTGACCAACTTTTACTAAGGGAGGAGGAGAAACCTTAAGCTAACAGAAAGGGCGGGGGTTAACCCCATTGCTATCACTAACGTGTTTCATGAACAACTTACTATGCATAGAGTGATTGGCTGGTAGGGGATGGGTCTCTCTCAGTGAATTCATCATAGCAATACTCTAGGCAAAACAAAAAATATATATAGGCTATAAGTGTCATTGATTAAACATGAAGCCAAGAATGATATACTTACTAGTCAAGTATACCCACTAGTCAAGTATTTTTAAGGGGCTGACATTTAACTTTCAGCCTCTTACATGTCAGGCAGCTCATAAACAATAATTGGATATGCGTATAAACCGTCTGCAAAGTATATTAACATGTACTCTATAATAAAACATTTAATGCATATGTTAGGAAGAGGCTCAGCACCCCAGGCTCTGCCTTAGTAGTGTACAGTCTCTTTGGGCACTCAGACACCACCATAACGGGGCTGATTTTGAGGCAGATTGTTTGTGATTGGGTCTTAGTGACTTAGGAGTTCTCTTGACTACCCCTTTTCATAGATTTAAGTGGAGGATTTATTGCTGAAAAGCTTTGTGAAATACATTTAAAATTAGGACTGACATTATTTGTAGGGGTTTATCCTAAATCAGCATGCTGGAAGAAACTTTAAGCCTTAAGATGGTTTGTGAATACAGCCTTCGGGTTTCATTGTTACAGTAAAGGAGTTTTGTAGTAAGACGTAACATTGGTGTTAGGTGAACTAATTACACAGGTTAAATCTGATCCAAGCTCCTTCCCCCAAACATTCATAGCACCAGTCATCAGATGAGCTTATTCAGGGCTAAAACTAAAATAATAAATTGTCTGGGGGTCCACCCGTTTCTCTAACATAACTATACCATTAGTTAGTATCATACTCTTTGGAGATATTTTGAAATACACCAGAGATAGGTCATATATTTCTTAGGCCAGGCTGTGCCTGCTCAGGCATTCTTTTTTATTGTATAATAGAAGAAATGTCAAACCCTTTAGAAATTAAGAGGCTGGGAGTGAAGGTTCGCTGTCTAAGTTATTTCACTATCAACACCGATTGAGTATTAAGCAAACTGATTGCATTTTTTTAAATAGATACGTTTTTCTCACATTTAACATTTCTTTAGACATCCTCTTTCAAAGTGCCTGTGTTATTGTGAATTGGCTCGAAGGGAAGATTAGGACAAATAGTCTCTGGTCGTGCAGCCTTTGTGGGTACCTCATGCTTCTAGGTCCATTGCTATGCAAGGAGCATTTTAGCGAAAACTCCAAATGGCCTAAAAGAGGGATGCATGCAAAAGAGATCCCAAAAGTGTCCTCATAGGCGTTTGTCTTAAAAAAAAAACGAATTGTAACTTTATCTTTGAATCTAAAGAGAAGGCTCTTTTAATTATCCATAAATTGAGCTGTTGAAAACTAATTTCCCCTTCCCTGCGACCTATAACCTGGCAAAGCAAAAATCTATGGGGTCAAAAACTAGATTACGCTTTTAATTTCCACTATAGTGCTTTTAAAATGTGTCATTCATTAGTCTACAAACCTTTATCGATTTTCCACATTCTAAGATTTAGATTTCGTAATCGCCCAAGTTGGTGGTGTTGATGCTGTATGCAACAGTTTCTGGCTGTGGTTTTACTCCATAGTGACAATGCATCACTGAACAAACTGTCTCATCTAAAGTAGCAGGTGAGTTTGGAACAGGGAAAAGACAAATATTTTGTACCTTCAATCACTTATCTCTGCATTAACCACTATATATGAAAATTGTCCCCATAAACTGGGACAACTTGTAATCTAACTAAGTTAACCTTGACACTGATGGCGTTAGAAACTGCAAAATGTCTCAATACCATCTTCACTAGCAATTGTTTAGTTGGCCAATCAAACCTCAGGAACTGCCAATATTGCCAGGAAATGCCATCATACCAAATGAAAACTGATGAAGCCCATAAAGGGTTTGATACTACTCCACACGTTATCAACACAAAACCCCCGGAACTTAAATTACCAGTTTAAATAATGTGTGTGTATTCCTCGTCATAACCCAGGGGCAAGCATTTTTTTAGTTCTGAGGTTTTTCGCACTAATCCGAGACACTGTCTAGGCTGAGACAGAGTAGTCATGTACACTTTGCTGTGTGAACATGTCATTCTGAAAAGCAGAAGATAACCGCAGCGCATTCTTGGCTTTCAAAGTCTCAAATTCACCTTTGATTTCCTCTTCTCTCCCCTCTGAATTGATACCATCTGGCAGAAATAGAGAGAATGAGGGAGGAAAAAAGAGAAAGGAGGATAAAGAGAGAGAGCAGTGAAGAGCAGCTCAGCTTAGTTTGTCATATTAATCATCCTAATCTTTGGGGAGTGGTGTGTTTAAAAGTCCATTTACCTGTTCCGAGAAAAGCAGATTGCCAGTGTTTCTGTGGGTGACGACCAAGAAGATGAATGGCTGCAGAATGGGAGGCTGACATGGCAATTTTTAGACGTGAAGTTGCTGGAGTTCCCATACCAGACAAACATGTCTTGTTCAAAAAGGTTCCTTAAGGAACCACTGTTAAAAGGTTCTTCCTGGAACCGCTGTGTTATAGGTACGCATGATTATCCATCAGAAATGTATTTCCACCTCGATGTCAATAGCCAATATTTAAGGGTTGCCATAATAATATTTTATTGAGCGCAACCAACAAACCTAAGATCCTGGATTTTGTTAAACATCATTGGCACTTGGATTGTAACCAGACGGTATGGTCAGATGAAACAGAAATAGAACTCTTTGGCTACACACCCAAACAGCAGTTTTGGCATCATAAGGAAGATGTGTATGCAGAAAGAAACCTCATACCTACAATAACAATTGAGGTTTTTGTGTTATTTTGCTTCTGCTTCTGACAGCAGACTACAAGTCAATGTTTGCTGCAAGTGGATATTTCAGCAAGTCAATGTCCTCAAACACATTAAAATCCACATGTAAATGGTTAAGGGACTGCAAAATCTACATTTTGCAATGGTATCTCAGCCTCTATGTTTGAATCCTAATTAAGATCTTTGGTTTGAATTGAAGTAGGTAGTTCAAAGGCACAGACTGGGGAATTTCAAGGAGCTTGAAACACTCTGTGGAGAATTGTTTTAAGATCCCTTCCTATTATCCCCAACAGTATAACAAAGAAATAAGGTTCATTACTGGTATAGTTTCCTAGGGGAATGAACACAATAGTGTCAGTAATTGTAACATATCATTTTTAAATGTGTATGAAAAATGTTTGGTTGAATCATTAATAAAGTAAAATATATTAACATAATGGAACAAATTAATTAGGTTCATTATCGTTTTTTTTTTTTACAGACTTGTTTACTCATCTTTATCAACACTTCATTTTATATTTCCTCAGTGGGTAAAGCATCTCAGCTACCTAACTGTGGCACCGGGAAAAGTAGTTTAGAGAAATGTGTTGGTAAAGGGAAAAAAAACTTCCAGAGGCTTCCATAAATGTTCTTGGTTAACTAGGTACGTAAAAACAATGATCTCCAAAGATGGACCTAGTCCTCAAATTAGCTAATGTGTGTGTTGACATCCCTAAAATAGGATGGTAGGACTACATTCTCTTGTTTGCCATAATTAGTGATTGTAATGGACCAGATTACTAGGAACCATTTAAATGGCACCCTTTTTACTTTTCTAGTGCAAAACTTGTTACCACGGCGTACAGGGTTCTAAGAAATAAAACCGCAAATATATGTTATTGTCCAGACAAACAATACAGCTGTATCTACTGTACAGTATACTTACCAGAAATGGTGACACAGATGAACATTGCTGCTGTGGCGTGATTTTAAATCCAACCTACTGCGCTTTCAGAAAAACAATCTCTGTCTTTCACCACTTCAATGGCCAATAAAGCATACACTTCATAAAAAAAAATACTTCCCATAAACCTCCAAATGTAGCATCCACTAAATGAATGATTTAGCATTTAATCCCAAATGGGTTGGGTATACACAAAGAAAAATAACATTTATAACTTCAAAATACTTTTTAAATTCCAAAGAGCAACATTGACATTTTGAATGTAACAGAATCTGAACCAAACATTTGCTATTGATTAGGTTTCATGTTTAAGCGATTGCCAGGCAAAGAATGCATGAGGAACTAGAAAAGGTACAATTCCAAGGAAATTGTAAAATGGGGTTGGTGTCGCAGCAGCTGTGTCTGGTGTCCAGCTGTGTACTGGCAGTAAATTAACACAGATCTGGGGAATTTGGAGGGCAAGTCAACTCTTTGAATTTGTTGTCGTGTTACTCAAACCATTCCTGAAAAGGTTTTGTTTTGTTGCACGGTGCATAATCCTGCTGAATGAGTCCAAAATTAAGCTTTCAAAGAAAAGAACACCATACCTACAGTGAATCATGGAGGAGGCTCTGTATGGTTTTGGGGCTCCTTTGCTGTGTCTGGGACAGGGTGCTTTGAATCTGTGCGGGGCACAATGACATTTCTATCAAGGGATTTTAGAGAAAAAACACTAACAGCCCAGCCTCAGAAAGCTTTGTCTCAGTCGCAGATCATTGGCCCTCCAATAGAATAATGACCCAAAACACACAGCTAAAAGCACCCAAGAATGGATAAAACTTGGATAAACATTTTTTTGACTGCTTTGAAGTGGCCTTCTAGGATCTTCTAATTGGCCTGATCTGAATCATATTGAACATGGACAGAGCTGAAACTTGAAGTCTGGAGAGAACGCCCATTAAACTTAAAACAGCCGGAAGAGTTTGCTATGGAAGAGTGGGACAAACTTACTGTTAACAGGTTCAGACGTTTCTTTGAGAGCTACAGTTTGTCTGTAGTGATTGCCTCTAAAGGTTGTACAACAAAATATTAGGTTATGGGTCTCAATTTGTCCATGCCATTTTCATTTGTTTTTGTTCTATTACATATATAATAAACAATGGTGGATGCCACTTACTTTTGTTAGTTTCAGAGACAATTGTTTATCCATGCTCAAAATTGTGGTAGGGGTACGATCAAATTTGAGCATGTCTGCATATATATGAAAATACGGTCTGATATATTGAGTAGAAATCGGCTTAGTTGAGCAAGAACTGTTCAAAATGGGCCCATAGGCCCAAACACTGGGGAAAAAGCTGTCACAAGTCTGAGTGGTCAATTTATCAGGTAACCACACACAGTCTCTGGAATAGCCTAGATAGGATGTGGGCCAGAAAAACGAGACTCAGGAGAGAATGTTTTATAACTTAATATTTATATTAAAACTAAGATTAAGGTTTTGATGCTTGCTTTAACATTAAAATAGTGTCTGTGCATTTGGAATTCTAACATAATATCTTACATAAACTTCTCAAAACTATTTTCTTCGTGAACCTTTGTTGAAACTTATTTTAGCAATCATTTCAGTATTGGCATCAAAGTTTTAAACAAAATTACCCAGTGTAAGACATGTAGCCTCATAGCTACTTATAGACATAAGCATGGCTAATGAGGGGGTAGAGACCTTGTCGAAGGGTAACAAATAGTTATGTTCCTTTGATTATAAAGTCTGGATACATACAGCGGGTGAAATAATAAGTATTGAACACATCTCAATTTTTCTCAGTAAATATGTTTCCAAAGGTGCTATCGACATTAAATGTTCACCAGATGTTGGAAACAACACAAGTAATTCATACATGCAGAAACCAAACTAAATAGGCTCAGAAATGAATGTGTAATAATGTGAAATGACACAGGGAAAAAGTATTGAAAATGCTTACTGATATTTATTTAATACTTCGTACAAAAGCCTTTGTGGAACAGCTTCAAGACGCCTCCTGTATAGTTTGCATTGCTCGTGTGATTTTGGCCCATTCTTCTACACAAACAGTCTTCAAATCCGAGTTCCAAGGGACTCTTCTTTGAATCTTGAGCTTCAGTTCTTTCCATATATTTTCAATTTTAAGTCAGGTTTTTGGCTGGGACATTCTAGTTGCTTTATTTTCTTTCTTTGAAACCATTTGAGTTTCCTTGGGTGTGTGTTTAGGATCATTGTCTTGCTGAAATGTCCACCCTCATTTAATCTTCATCATCCTGGTAGATGGCAGCAGATTTGTGTCAAGAATATCTTGGTAAATTTGCCCATTCATCCTTCCTTCAATTATGTGATGTTTGCCAGTACCATTTGCTGAAAAGCAGCACCATACCAAGATGTTTCCACCTACAAACTTCACTGTTGATATTGTGTTTTTAGGGTGATGTGCTGTGCCATTTGTCCTCCAAAGATGTGCATTATGGCATCCAACAGTTACATTTTGCTCTCATCTGACCAAACTATATTCTCCCAGTATTTCACTGACTATTCCAAATGTTGTGCAGCAAACATTAAACAAGCTTCAACCTGCGATGGCAGTCTTGCATGGTGAGATTGCATATAGGCCATGGCGGTGGTGTGCATTACTTACTGTTTTCTTTGAGACAACAGTACCTGCTAATTCCAGGTCTTTTTTAAGCTTTCCACAAGTGGTCCTTGGCTCTTCTGATTATTCTTTTCACGCCTCCGTTAGAAATCTTGCGAGGAGCCTGGTCAAGGCAAATATTTGGTGAACTGATTGTCTTTCTACTTCAGTATTATGACCCCAACAGTGCTCACTGGAACATTCAAAAGCTTAGAAATGCACCTGTAACCAATGCCGTTATGTTTTGCAACAATTAGGTTGTGAAGGTATTGAGACAGCTCTTTGCTTTTACCCATCATGAGATGTGTCTTGTATGGCACTTTATGAGACCTTTTTGTAGGTCATCAGTTGGGACTGTACCAGCTGATATTAATTTGTACTGACAAGGTGCTGGATTGGTTTTTAATTACTGTAGATTTCAGCTGTTGTCTTGGCTTTCCATGCCTTTTTGCACCTCCCATTTCTTCATGTGTTCTGTACTTTTCCCCTGTGTCATTTCACATTATTACACATAATTTAAATTGGTGTATTTGTGTGTATGGATTACGTGGGTTGTTACCAACATCTTGTGAACATGTCATGTCAATAGCAACTTTGGAAATATATTTACTGAGAAAAATGGTGACGTGTTCAATATTTATTTCACCCACTGAATGTGTGTGACTGTGCTAACTATGTTATATCAATCTGTCACAAACACTTAATGAGTACCGAAAGAAACAAGAAAACATTTTAATTATAATATGACATCCAATAAAAATACACAAAAAGATAAATAACACATAAAAAGAATGTCCACATTACCTAGATTCATAAAGTACATACATGATCATATTCTTAGAGTAGAGTTGGTGTGATATAGAATGTTTTTTTTGCCAGTGAAAAGATTTAGTTGGGAAAGGACAATGGATAGTGATTTGATGTTAGCAGTTGGGAGTTTGCATTGTCACAGATATCACAGTGTTTACATATGGTAATATAATATATACAATATCTATTGTTTCATTTTGTAAGCGTCAGGCTGTATGGCACATGCATGTGTTGCCTGCATGCGTAAGGATGTTCTTGACAGAGATGTCAAGGGAATGTTTTGGTGCCTAAACCTAATGATGAAATTTTAACAGAATATTTCAGTCAGAGAAAATTTAAATAGAAGGTATCTCACTTTGACAAACAAAGTTGTGAATAAAGGCCTGTTAAATTGTGTTCTGCGGCCTGCTAGCATCATAACTTTTCCACGGGGTTAAAAACAAAGGGAGAGGAATGTATGTGCGTGCGTGAATGGAATGCGTGCGTGTGCGTGACTTGTGTGTGAACAGATGTTTGAGGATGTGTGGAATTGTGAATGCTATCATTTTGTAATTGTCAATGGCCAATAGCTATTTTATGTATATATTTACATTTATTATTAATTCTTTTGTTTTTCACTTCGGGCAGATCTTAGGAAAATTAATTGATTTGGAGTAGTTTAGGGATGTGTCTGAAAGCGCATCATTGTGAATGTTTATTGTCCACTTTGTAAGACTCTAGGGGCAGGAATGAAAATAGCAGCATGCATTAGGATAGGGTAAATTTTCCAGAGTTGTGGACTGTGTGAATGTTTGAATTTCTAAGATTGTGTGATTGTTGAAGTTAGCATTCTGCCCAGGGTGTAAAAGGGGTTGTGCCAAAAACTCAAAGCTCCTCCCAAAACATGCCTTATTTAGTAGAAATTGAAACAAAGCCTGAGGACAACGCCCCCTTAGTGGTGATAATGCAACAGTACCCTGCCTTTGCTAGGAAGTTAAAAGAGATTTGCAGGAAGTGGACAAAGGACACAGACCAACCGTGGCCACCTACTGGCATTTTTTCCAAGAGACACTTGAAACAGTTCAACAGATACTGGTTAAAAAATCCCAGGACAGGGAAACCAGAGACAAGAAATCGACTGTTAGTAGCAACACATTGTTCCAGTTATGGAAGTTGGAGAACCAGCTATACGATTGGAGAACAAGAAAGAGTAACCTTCACTTGAATATGGTATTTATCAATCCCTGTCAGACTTTTGTCCCACATTTCCAGCAGGTGAGACTGAGAGAGCAACTGTGCAGTTGGAAGGACAGGTGATATTCAAGGGAAAGATGGTGACCTTTGCAGTTGATCCAACCACAGCCCAGGAGCAGCCTGCAGCCGACGGTACTGAAGGTTTTCCAGCTGCTGTAGATTACAGCACAACCGAAGATCCACAGGCAACGGGCGCCCAAGCCCCAAAGGGGAGAGACACCTATGGTCAACAGAGAAGGGGAAACAGACGTGGAGCCGCAAACCGCAGAGTCGAAGACCCAAAGGGACAACCTGTCTTCTGCTGAGGATGTCAGCAGCCTGGACACATACGTGGTGAATGCACCATTAACCCCTGGCGACAGCCTTACCAACAGCCACAACAGCGAGCCACTGGTGCACACAGACAAGGTCCCATTTGGTATCCCCCAGGAAGAGAAGATGGAGGAAATCCATAAGACCCAAGATAAACCCACAGACAGACCAAACACCGTTTCAGATGACGTGATATCTGATCAGATGGTCACTTTCATCTACCAGTCCCATCCAAGAACAAAGAACTGTCTTGGTGTACCCCGAACAGGTACACCAAGATTTGCTTTTTGCAGTAGGCAAAAAGCAAAGCATTTTTATAGACACTGGTGTACAACACTTTGGCTTTGTGTTGTCCGACAGACCTCACTATGTGGGTTTACATTTGTACACTCAAAGATAAAAAAATAATAAAATATTCGGCCCAGGCAGCTGAGTTGTTGGCACTCCCCATGTGTGTAATTTAGGAACTATTAAGCGTCTAAATGTGGATAGTGAATCCGCTTACGCGGTTGGTGTAGTTAGATGTGAGGGGGAAGTTGGAGGATACCTGACTGCAGCAGGATCCCTTAAAAAAAAATAAAAAAAAAAAATAGCAAAACTAAAGACTTGTGCCTCAAATAGAAACTTGATGCTGTGAACTCACCTTCTGCTTTGGCTGAGGTTGAATGTGCACACATACCGGTGGTAATTATGGTGTATTGCAAGGTGATCATCTAGCCAACAGGCAGCTGAAACTTTGACCCCAGTTGAGTCTCAACAACTTCCCTTAGGGGAGATTGGTGATTGCTCTCTGGAAGACTTACTGACTATGCACAAAAGCAGCAGTCTCTGGACACCTGTTCGGGGTGTTCAGGGGTTGCATGCAAGACGCTGACTCTGGTACCAAGCAAGCTCTGGGAAAGTAGTTGCCCCTATGGACTTAATCACCTCGTTGTGTAGAGTGTCACACTGTGTGTGCCACTCTCCAAGGGGGGAGATGGTTAAGAAATAAAGAACCGCGCGCGCGAATAAAAGATAGTTTGGTCGTAATTCATAGATTTTCACGGTGGATGGAAGCGTTTCCAACTGCCAACTGTGATGCCAGATCCCTTGTGGAAAATCTGGCTAATAATTTTTCTGCGTTTGCACCAACATTTCATCAGACAATGTCACTCACTTCACAGCAGAATTGATTGAAGGGATGTGCCAAAGTTTAGGTATCAAACTAAATTCTCAGGTGTTACCATCCTGTAAACAGAGGCACTGGCCTTACGCCCCACAAACTCATGACAGGCAGACCAATGCCAGGTCCCCCACGGGAGACCGGTATAGGGCCACCTTTAGACAGTTGCCTAGTTGAAATGTCAGAAACTAACATCCCTCGTTGCAGATCTCTCCAAACAG
>JACXGK010008116.1:0-23325 GCA_016801125.1 Novumbra hubbsi
CTCAACAGCTCACGGTTTGTCTTCATTTAATTCAATGTTCAGTGTATACGCTACCTGTTATGTGTACTCCGTTTTGTTAGTTAATCCTTTCATTTACGTTTACCGTTTCATGTTAGTTTGTACCTGTTTACTGGATTAAATCACCTTTTGTTTGAAAAATGTCTGCATATGGTTCCGCCACACTACAACGCCGTGACAGCAGCACTGTCTCGTATCAACCTGTCAGAAAAGATGTCAGAGAGACAGGCTGTCATATATATCTAATTGAGTTCTGCAAGTAGGCTTCCTCACACTTTTGGATGAAAGAAAATACATCTCATTTTAAAAGCAAATGCAAGATTTGGACTTTCAGTGTGATTTAACATAGCCAATGTTTCTATGACCCTTCCACCAGTGATTCACTGGTAGGACAGCGCTAGCGGTAGGACACCGCTAGGGGTAGGACACCGGTAGGGGTATGACATCACTAGGTGTAGGACACCGGTAATGGTAGGACACCGCTAGGGGTAGGACACCGCTAGGGGTAGGACGCCGCTAGGGGTAGGACGCCGCTAGGTGTGGGACACCGCTAGGGGTGGGACACCGCTAGGCGTGGGACACCGCTAGGGGTGGGACACCGCTAGGGGTGGGACACCGGTAGGGGTAGGACACCGCTAGGGGTAGGACACCGCTAGGTGTAGGACACCGCTAGGGGTAGGACACCGCTAGGGGTGGGACACCGGTAGGCGTAGGACACCGCTAGGGGTAGGACACCGCTAGGGGTGGGACACCGGTAGGGGTAGGACACCAGTAAAGATAGGACATCGCTAGGTGTTGGACACCGCTAGGGGTGGCCAATCCGTTGCCAACTCCCATTTATTTTCGCAATAGAATGAGTAGCCTATTTTCATCAGAGAGGTCTTTAAAACCTTGAATAATAGTCTCCAATTTGGGGAAAGTTCATGCTCTATTTGTTTTATATTTCTGACATCAATATCTCTGTCAGGAAACGCAGCTCTGACTCAAGTTCTGCTTTGGTAATTGCACAGCCTTTTCTTTACAGGGAGACATATTTTCCTGTGTCTTCTCTTCTCAGTGGTAAGGCTGTGCTCACTGAGGATGTACTTTATCAAGGTTTTTCTCAGCTTTTGATCAGTAACCATGGTGAAGTAGTGTGCGATGGTGTAATGTCGATTTGGAGCCAAATAGCACTGCATTTTGCTATGTGCTTGTTTTTCCTAAAAGGTAATGTTTTGTTTTGAGAGTAATTCTTTTTATAAACAGCTGGAGTTATAAGGAGACTGGAAGATGAGACATAGGATTGAAGGGTGAATATGGATAGTGAAACCTGTAAAAATGACACAAGGCCCCACAAAATGGTGTTGTATTTTGGGGAGGGAATTAAACCACCCTCCGCAAGAAGTCTGGGCTAATATGCAAGCAGGATTTGAACCCCGGTGTTCTAATGATGCAGATAACTGCCAGCCTTTACTGCTACATCATTCCGAGGCCCTGAAATTGTTTTACTTCTGATTGATTGAATGTTCTTAGTGGAAAAGGTTTTTCAACTCCGTCCTAGAACCTCATTTAATTTTAATTTGTTTTTTATTGGGTGGAGTGTTCCTCTCAGTTTATTTACTGCCTCATTCTGGTTTCCTCTTGTAAAACAATATGTTTTGTACCAATTTCAAAAATGTCATTCTAACTCCCTGAGATTTGGGTCTTCTCTGGAAAATACTTAATGTCTACTGTCTCAGTCTCATTCTCTCTATAATTTTTTGTCTCTTTCTCAAGGTCTTTTGCACTGAGCCGATGCTTCACTGCAGAATAAAAATATGTCTCTCTTTTCTTCTCCATCTCCTCCACTTCCATGTTCTTCTCCTCCCCCAGACCAAGCTGCTAACCCAGTACGTTCTGAACCTGGCCAAGTACGACCAGAACTATGACATCCGCGACCGAGCTCGCTTCATCCGCCAGCTCATCGTCCCCACCGACAAGAGTGGCGCTCTCAGCAAGTATGCCAAGAAGCTGTTCCTGGCCCTCAAGCCGGCACCCGTCCTGGAGTCTCCATTTAAAGGTAGAAAAGATGCCTCTGATTTATATTTTTGTCAATAGTAACGATTATGATTTGGACAATGTAGACTTAGTATGAATAACATAGAGACACCTTGGTCCCCTGATAATCCTGTTCAAATTGCCAAGCCCTTCCAGAAAAACACATTCTTCTTCAACGATAGATCTCCACTAATAACAAATCTAATGAAAATGAGGTTCAGGTATGTGAAAGGTTATTTGGGAGAGGAATGAACTTCGCTGTCTGTTTCAATTGGAAAAAATCTGTTGTTAGTGTCACCCTTGTCGTGTAAACCATGAGCTGTTTTCAAGGTGGGACTTCATTTCATGAGTGTCACAGGCTATTATTGACAATTACTTGAAGTGCAGGCAAAGAGTCCATATTTGTAGTGTTGACCCTTCTTCTTCAGGACTTCTGCAATTCACCCTGGCATGCTGTCAATTAACTTCTGGGCCACATCCTTATTTTTGGCAGCCCATTCTTGCATAATTAATGTTTTTTCTTCGTCCATCCGCCTCTTGAACATTGACCACAATTTCTTAATGGGATTAATGTCTGGGGAGTTCCTGACTATTTACCCAAAATGTTGATGTTTTGTTCCCTGAGCCACTTACAGTATCTCATAAAAGTGAGTACAACCCTCAGATTTTTGTAAATATTTGATTATATATTTTTATGTGAGAACACTGAAGACATGACACTTTGCTACAATATAAGGTAGTGAGTGTACAGCTTGTATAACAGTGTAAATTTGCTTTCCCCTTACAATACCTCAACACACCGCTATTAATGTCTACACCACTGGCAACAAAAGTGAGCACAAAATGTCAGAATTGGGCCCAAACTGTCAATATTTTGTGTGGCCACCATTATTTTCCAACACTGCCTGAACCCTCTTGTGCATGGAGTTCACCAGAGCTTCACAGGTTGCCACTGGAGTCCTCCATGACGACATTACGGATGTTAGAGACTTTGTGCTCTTCCACCTTCTGTTTGAGGATGCCCACAGATGCTCAATAGGGTTTAGGTCTGGAGACATGCTTGGCCAATCCATCACCTTTACCCTCATCTTCTTTAGGTCATCTTGGAGGTGTTTGGGGTCGTTATCATGTTGGAATACTGCCCTGAGGCCCAGTCTCCGAAAGGAGGGGATCATGCTCTGCCTCAGTATGTCACAGTACATGTTGGCATTTATGGTTCCCTCAATGAACTGTAGGTCCCCAGTGCCGGCAACACTCATGCAGCCCCAGACAATGACACTCCCACCTCCATGCTTGACTGCAGGCAAGACACACATGTCTTTGTACTTCTCACCTGGTTGCCGCCACACACACTTGACACCATCAAACCTAAGGACATGGTTCCATTAATCCATGTCCTTAGTCTGTTTGTCTTCAGCAAACTGTTTGCAGGCTTTCTTGTGCATCATCCTGAGAAGAGGCTTCCTCCTGGGACAACAGCCATGCAGACCGATTTGATGCAGTGTGCGGCGTATGGTCTGAGCACTGACAGGGTGACCCCCCACCCCTTCAACCTCTGCAGCAATGCTGGCAACACTCATACGTCTGTTTCCCAAAGCCAACCTCTGGATATGACGCTGAGCACGTGCACTCAACGTTTTTGGTAGACCATGGCGAGGCCTGTTCTGAGTGGACCCTGTCCTGTTAAACCACTGTATGGTCTTGGCCACCGTGCTGCAGCTCAGTTTCAGGGTCTTGGCAATCTTCTGATAGCCCAGGCCATCTTCATGTAGAGCAACAATTAATTTTTTTCTTCAGATCCTCAGAGAGTTCTATGCCATGAGGTGCCATGTTGAAATTCCAGTGACCAGTATGAGTGTGAGAGAGATGTCAACAAATATAACACATATGCTCCCCAATTATACCTGAGACTTTGTAACACTAACAAATCACATGACACTGAGGAGGGAAAATGACTAATTGGGCCCAATTCGGACATTTCCACTTAGGGGTGTACTCACTTGTGGCCAGCGGTGTAGACATTAAAGGCTGTGTGTTGAGTTATTGTGAGGGGACAGCAAATGTACACTGCTGTACACTCACTACTTTACATTGTAGCAAAGTGTCAAGTCTTCAGTGTTGCCACATGAATAGATATAATCAAATATTTACACAAATTTGAGGGGTGTACTGACTTTTGTGAATACTGTAGTTATCACTTTTGCCTTATGTGCTCCATCATGCTGGAAAAGGCATTGTTCGTCAACAAACTGTTCTTGGATGGTTAGAAGAAGTTGCTCTCGGAGGATGTTTTGGTACCATTCTTTTTTCATTCAATTGTGGGTGAGCCCACTCCCTTGGCTGAGAAGCAACCCCACACATGAATGGTCTCAGGAGGCTTTACAGTTGGCATTACACAGGACTGATAATAGCGCTCACCTTCTCTTCCCCAGACATGCGTTTTTCCGGATGCCCCAAACAATCGAAAGGGGTATTCATCAGAGAAAATGACTTTACCCCAGATTACTGCACGAGTTTGCTTGCAGATATCCATGGTTAACAGAGGAAAAACAATTATTTCAAGCCCCACCCTCCTTTTAAAGCTTCCAGTCTGTTATTCTAATTCAATCAACAGAGTAAACTCCGGCCTTGTCTCCTCAACACTCTCACCTATGTTAACAAGAGGATCACTGACATGATGTCAGCTGGTCCTATTGTGGCAGGGCTTAATGAAGTGGAAATGTTTTTTGGGGGGATTACGTGCATTTGTATGACAAATAATCATCTGGTCACTCTTCATGACATTCTGGAGTATGTGCAAATTGCCATCATAAAAACAGAGGCAGCAGACTTCTCCAAACATGTGATGGCTGTAGTACTTGTATTTCAAGGTGTACAAATGGACCAGTTCTTTATCAACTTGAGTTGAGCAGTCAAAGTGAAGTAGGCCAATACACAAAAGATTAGAAGGCAAACATTAAGTGAAAACACTTTTTTATATACATCTCCACACTCCAGCAAAGATTGGTCACTTACTTTATGGTGTCCCTGTGATTCCCAGATCGAGACCACTTCCAGCTGGGCTCGCTGTCCCACCTGCTGAACGCCAAGGCCGGCGGCTACCAGGAGCTGCCCGACTGGCCTGAAGCCGCCCCAGACCCCTCCGTGCGCAACGTGGAGGTGAAGGAGTCTGTGCGTGCAGTGGGAACAGTAACAGCCAGAGACAGGGGGGCCCCCTGAAAACCCAGAGGGGGGCCCTGAGGGGGCGCGCCTCTAAGAGGGCAGTGCCTCGGAGGGGGCGCGGCACTTCTACCAAATTGCCGTGATCCTTAAACACTGACACATCACAAAGACTGATCCATGGGCCATGACCTCCATCCACTCACCCCTCTGCATAACGCCATCCTCTTATGCGCTACGGACATCCCTGACGTCTCACATGTATCATTAACGCTCCTGACGCACTTACTACTGTTAGTGGCAGAATGTGACCTGTAAAAAGGGAATTCTGCTGACTCTCAAGGACTGTAGAATTGCTCATTATCCCCTAAGAAAACATTATTACTATTAACAAAACAACTGCTAACAGATTATTTATATGGGTTAGGGTTAGCTATCACCTCTGAACACAGCCTGCCTTGCGATCACTGGCCAAGTTTAACCCAAACTATATTACCCATAAGACCCCTCTGTTGCTCTGGCCTCCATAGGGCAGCAAACACTCAGTTACCCTAACCCCTCCCCCTTTTGGTGATAATTTACCAGCTTGAGCCAATGGCAAACTGGACAGGGGGAGGAGAAAAGGGTTGTATTTGTTAAGGTGTGCAACCCCTCACAACAGCAAATCAATACATGCCGCATAGACTGAAACGACCACCGCGCAGTATACTGTCATCCAGCACCAACAATTACTCAAACCACCCAAGGTCCACCCCCTGTCATCCTTCCATGTGCCATCGGTTCACTTCCTGTTTAACGATATGTACCAAAGGCTGACATCAAATCAACGCGCTTCAAGTTTCACCCCTTATTTCCAAATCAGGCTAGAAAACCATGTAATACACCATTTTAGTTTACAGGGGTGACTTGACAGTCTGGTTTGGTGGACTCTTTGGTTTATCGTTGCTCCGTCAACCGTGTGTTATGGTGTAACATTGTGTTTTCATTTCCAGTGCCTCCCCATAAACACATCATTCATGACC
Organism: Novumbra hubbsi; assembly: GCA_016801125.1. Taxonomy (NCBI): domain Eukaryota; kingdom Metazoa; phylum Chordata; class Actinopteri; order Esociformes; family Umbridae; genus Novumbra; species Novumbra hubbsi. The sequence goes on from JACXGK010008116.1 coordinate 6,216, forward strand.
CAAGCGGATTTCAGGACCAGCTCACAGGCTGTATTGGGTGACCCCTTTGACCCTCTCTCTTTGCCCTCGGTCTGCAGATAGAGGAGATCATGGCCGGCAGTGAGGGAAGGATCAGCTTGCTAGGAGCCTGGCGAGAGGTGCCCCGGTTTGAGAGTGCCGTGTATCTTTATGAATGCTCTCCTCTCTCTAGTTTTATATCTACCACAAGCAAACCCAAAGTAGGCCGTTTTAGATTATGCGAAGAAACCTTCATGGATCGTTTAGCTAGATAGGTAGATGATATGGCAGAACATAGTGCTACGGCCTATCAGCTATCACCTACAAAGCTCTGCATAAACAGCCCTGGTCGGTCCCTGGATGGGAGACCAAATGCTGATGAAGGTGGTGTTGGAGGGCCAGTAGGGGGCATTCTTCCATCATATCCCAAAGCCCCAGGGCAAGGGGTCATTGTCCAGCATAGGGTGTTGTCTTTCAGATGGAACATCAAACTAGTATGCAGACTCTCTGCGGGAACTAACAATCCCATGGCACTGAAAAAGTATGTGTGTTAACCCCTGGTTTCCTGGCTAAATATCCTTTGCATATAATCATAGTTTACATTATTATCCCCAGATTTCAACCAGCACATTTATGCCCTCTCCTCCTCCTCTAATTAGACATTTGGCTCTGATGGACCCTGGCTACCTAGCATCTGGGAAGATAATATCAGAAAAGGCTAACCCTAAGGGACAATGGCAAATGTAACCACATTCAAATTGATCGGTGTTGGGTTGGTGCTGGATTGGTGTTGGGTTGGTGCTGGATCGGTGTTGGGTTGATCCTTGACAGGAATTAATTGGTTCTATTATGTAACTAAGCCTGATTTTCACCAGGGGCTTTTTATTTGCTATACCTTATCAAAGTAAGGTTTGTCTCTTATGATGTATAATTGTATTATAGTTATCTTGTCGAGCTGCTTAAGTGGTCAAGTCTGCATGTCTGGCGTGTGAACCACTTGGTTCCACTCTTTGTTGCTGTGCAGGGTGCAGTGTGCAGGGTGCAGTGTGTCTTTCTGGACTCCTCTGTGTTACCATTCAACCTTCATTGGATTCATTCAATATATGTTTCACTACCATGAAGTTCAATCAGCTAACATCGCCCCAAGCTTTATCATTCATATATAATTATATTAATATAAAATATTTAATGTATCCTATTAGCTTTTTAAAGTTACTTATGAACTCAGTGAAATAATAATATTATTGTCATTTCGCCAAAGTATGTAAATTCATATTTTCATAGAGTGGAGCCTTATATTAACAATAGCTTAGTACTAAAAAACTGTTTTTTGAACATCTGCAACAATGTTGAGTAAGTGCAACTTGAATCCCTGTCTGTAGCTTTTGCTTTCTTGACCTCTTTCAAGACTTTTCTTCCTTTTCTCATCTCACCTCCATCCCGATCTTTTTCTTTCTTCCGTCCTGCCAGGTTATAACCCTGCTCGAAAGAGTCACAACTTTAACCAGCGTGAGTTAGTCGGGGACAAAGAGCTTGCTTATTTAAGCCTCACTCCCCCCATAGAAGCAAACCCTAAGTGCTTTTCTGAACCCTTCTTTCCTTAACCGTAGCTGCTGTCTTGTGTCTAGTTAACTCAGCAAAACAACCCAACTCGACACCCTCCTCTGTCTTCACTATTAAAGAGCCGATTCCTTCAGAAGTGTTGACGGTCCTCGCATAACGCTAACCTTTCTTTAATCCCTTCCTTGTTGTTATTGTTTTTTTGCATTTAAAGACAAACAACTCATTCTGTAGGAATTGCAAAGAACACACTCTGAGTTAACCAAATCTATTTTGACATTGTGAAAATGTTTCAGTGTCCGGACATTGACTTCTCCTGGAGGACATCACCTCTTTAATGGCACTGCTCCCTTTAAAAGAGAAAAAAACCCAGCTATTCTTCAACTGGCCATGACGGCACCACCTGGTGCTGCCACCTGGCTGTGGAGGAGTAGAATTACATGTCATGAGAGTTGTGTAGGCGAGAGCACACCGAAGCTGCACTATAATGGAAGCCCATAAGGCTTTAGGGTTTGGTTCATAGGACCCCGGGGGGAAGCAGTCATGGCCGCGCTGCGTCTTCCCTCCTTGGTGGACCCCAAACATGGCTCCCCTTTTCTAATGTAGTGCCCCACTTTTCCAACAAGAGCCCATTGTGGTCGGAAGTAGTCCACTGCAGAGGAAATAGGGCGCCATTTTGGACAAACACCTCGTCTCTCTGCTTCCAGTGAAAGGCTTCTAAGGCGAGGGTGTCTTGGCTGACCGTTGCACCTCTTTGGCAGGTGCCCGAGTGGACAAAGTGCAGCAGCCGCGAGAAAAGGAAAGAGAAGAAGGTGGAGAAGCCGTTCTACTCCGACTCGGAAGGCGAGTCTGGACCAACGGAGTCAGCAGACAGCGGTAACTAGGGCAACCCGCAGGCTCCTGCTCTCCCCCATTCTGCACTTCTCCTGGTGTGAATCCTGAGAACTGAATGTGTTTGAGTGTCAGTGCCTGTGTGCTGACCTGTGTTTTCGTGGGTTGAAATGTGATGGTCCACACGCATGTTTAAAAGGTGCTTCACACTGAGTTCTGTAGTTATTGTTGCGTCGGTTTTCACACTTCCACGCTGCGGCTGTACATGAGCATGGGAGGTAGCATCTCAGACCGCTGGACCTCCTCCCAGGCCATCTAAATCACTGAAACATATCATCAGTACCAAAACATTACGTTTCTACCACTGTCTAAACCAGGGGTCTCAAACCGGTTCCACGGAGGGCCGAGTGCCTGCAGGTTTTCACTCTCACCTTGTACTTGATTGATTAATTATGTCACTGATTGGTTAGGTCTACCCTCATCTGGTTATTTAGGTCTGAACCTGGAACCAAATTACAGGAAAAAACTAAAACCTTCAGACACTCGGCCCTCCGTGGAACCGGTTTGAGACCCCTGGTCTAAATGAAACTGCTGTTTGAAAGTCAAACCCCAGTGCAGAGACTATGGTCTGTCTATCGCAGAGGTATTCAACCCTTACCCTACGAGGTCCAGAGCCTGCTGGTTTTCTGTTCTACCTCATCATTAATTGCACCCACCTGGTATCCCAGGTCTAAATAAGACACCAATTAGGGGGTTGCAATGAAAAAATGGAACTGGCTTTAAGGTCCAGAGTTGAATACCACTGGTCTACAGCCAATCCCCCCCAATAGAGACCGGAGTTCAATCCCCAGTTTCCACCTGTCATGCTGTCGCCAATGTTGGAATGCCCGCTCTAATTTGTCACCTGTCTGAATAACGCAATAAATAAAGCACCGGTTCGTGGAGCCAGAATTCCCAGCAGGTTTCAGAGGCGGAATCTGTGAGTGTTGTGATGGAAGAAACCCGTAAACCATTTTCCTTGCGCCCCCAGCGTCTGACACGGCCAGCGACTCGGAGAGTGGCAGTGACGAGAGCGCCTCGGGATCCGAGAGCGAGGAGAGTGACCAGCAGTCTGAGTCCGGAAGTGAGGAAGACGAGGAGGAGGAAGAGCGGAAGAAGAAAAAGGAGAAAGTCAAAGCAAAGAAACCCATTCCAGGAAGCGATAGGTAGCACACGTTTCCCATGAATATCTGCCCTTTAAAATGCCGTTTGGCCCCAATCTCAACCTGTAGGAGCATTTGAAGGAGTCCACCAGAGAATGTAGCTTAGAGCCAGGCAATGCCATCGGATGTTACGTCCGGCCTGGTGCTCTGCTCTCCTTCTCCAAACCTCTGACCCTTGCCTCCGCATTGCATCTCAGCGAGCAGAGCAGCGAAGAGGAGGGGGAGAAGCCCGAGAGGAAGAGCAAGCCACGCAGCAAACCCCGCGGTTCGGATTGGGAATCTGAGGAGGACAAGGACAGCGAAACAGAGAGCAGCGACTCGGAGGAGTCCGAGGAGGAGTCGGAGGAGGAGACCAAGAAGAAAAAGAAGGTTGGTACCTAAGAACAAATGCGTGTTTTAAATATAAATTCATAATGTACCTTTATTCTGATGTCGCCTGTCGTCGTGGGTCAGTAACTGCTTTTATTGTTTGTCAGACAACAGTATCCAAACCTCCGTCCAAGCCTCCCAAAACAGACAACAAGAAAGAGAAAAAAGAAATGTCTCTCCTGGATCTTGATGACTGTAAGCAGAGAAAACTACTGTTGAATTCTGAATACCACCAGATACACGGTGTATACAGTTAGAGTATTGTGTTTTAAGTAAAACTTTATAGTGTATATGGTGACAGAACACTATGAACATAGTCGCAGAATACATTCTGTGCAGTCAGCATATAGTGTTTGCAGTGACAAGAAGACATATCTTGTCTTACAGAATCGGAATGGAATGATAAAGGACTGATGATGCCAGTAGTTGTCTTCATCCATACACAGTATATGCATCATTTTAATCATTATTCATCATTAAAAATGAGCTGCGGGAAATGTCTGTGTCAGTGGTGATGAACATTGCGATTCCTGCGATTCATGATGCTGAATATCTGATTGCTGCAATTTGGATGTCTGTTTCCATTGGTGCTGCAATCATCCTTTTGACCCAATGAACAACGACAAGGTCTGCGATCTCTTGGTAACGCTGTGCTTCTTTTTCTTCCCAGTTGACCCAGCGCCGTCTCTAGCCCAAGTCACGCCCCTCAACAACTTTCTGTCCAGCAGCCTAGCGACAGATCTGCATGGTTTGTCCCTGACCGACAATGTTTTGTCCCCAACCGTGAGTACCCTGACTAGTTACAATCAGAAAATGAGCCTTTTCCATTAATACTGTGGATATACACATACATACACCAATAAAGCCATAACATTACGACCACCTGCCACATATCATGACCCTTTTGCTGTCAAAACCACCCGGGTACTCTAATAGACCTCTTCGGGTTTGCTGAGGCATCTGGCAGCGAGACTTTAGCAGTAGATCCTTTAAGTCCTGTTAGTTGAGATGTGGGGTCTTCATGTATTGGACTTGTTTGCATGACCCACAGATGCTCGATTAGCTAGAGATCTGGGGAATCTGGAGGCCAAGTCAACCCCTTGAACTCGTTCTTGTGTTCCTCAAACCATTCCTGGACCATTTGTGCTTTGTGGCAGGGCACGTTATCCTGCTGAAAGAGGGAATACCATCAGGGAAAAAAGTACATGGTCTGTAACAATGTTTAGGTCGGTGGTACAAAGTAACATCCACATGAATGGCAGGACTTAAGGTTTCCCAGCAGAACTTTGCCCAAAGCATCACACTGCCTCCGCCGGTTTGCCTTTTTCCCATGATGCATCCTGGTACCATGTGTTCTCCAGGTAAGCGACGCCATCCACATGATCTAATAGAAAACGTGATTCATCAGATCAGGTCACCATCTTCCATTGCAGTTCTGATGCTCACGTGCCAGTTGTAGGAACTTTGGGCAGTGGACAGGGGTCAGCATGGGCACCCAGACTGGTCTGCGGCTACGCCCTGCTACGCCCTGCTACGCCCTGCTACGCCCTGCTACGCCCTGCGCAACAAACTGCATTGCACTGCGTGTTCTGACACCTTTTTATCAGAACATTAACTTTTTCTGTCATTGGAGCTACAGTAGTGTGTCTGTTGGGTCGGACCACGCAGGCCAGCCTTCCCATGTGCACAATACGCCTTGGCCCTCAATGACCCGGTCGCCAGTTAACTGCTTCTCCTTCCTTGGAACACTTTTGATAGGTACTGACCACTGCAGACCAGTAACACCCCACAAGATGATCTAGCCATCACAACGTGGCCCTTGTCAAAGTCACTCAGATCCTTACACTTGCCCATTTTTCCTGATTCTAACACATTAACTTTGAGGACAAATTGTTCACTTGCTGCCCAATGTACCCACCCACTGACAAAGTTCCATGATGATGAGATTATCAGTGTTATTCATTTCACCTGTCAGTGGTCATTATGGTATGGCTGTTTGGTGTACGTGAATTGACAGAAAGACAGATGCAGATTTGAAGAGAGAAGTGCCATATGAAAAGCTATATGTTGAATAAATGCAAATTTGTCAAACACAATATATTTAGTTCAATTTGTTAAGCAGTTCCACCGCTGTAAACCCAGCACAATAGCATTAACGCTTTCCAGCTGTTTGCTTGGCTGACCATGCTGTTTTTCCTCTACGTGTTTTCGGCGACTCAGACTATCACCCCATCAGGCCACCTGAAGACCTACGAGCTTCTCCACCGCATCACCGGAGAGGGCCTGTCGGTGGAGTACTGCTTCAGCCGCCTGCCGTTCACGCCCGACCCGCACATGGTGGCCGTTCAGATCCAGTTCACCAACAGTGCCGCCACCGAGGCCAAGAGCCTTCACGTAGAGGACGCCAAGCTGCAGTCAGGGATGAGGATGAAGGAGTTCCCCGAGATTGGTCAGTAGACACTTCAGTCAGTCAGAGGGGCGGTGTAGGGCTGGTGAACGGGTGGTGACTTTGCTGGGTTGTTTTCAGAGACGCTGCCTGCGGGGGAGACTGCTAGCGTGGTGATGGGCATTGACTTCTGTGATTCCACACAGGCGGCCAACTTCCAGCTCTGGTAAGGAAGAACCTCCCCCCCGGCGGCTTTGGCTTTGATATCCAAACCCCCCTCCTTTGTAGCTGTACTTCAGTCAAGGCAAAGTCGGGAAGCGCTTCCAAAGTTCCTGTGTTTTTTAAAGGTCCCGGCAGTAGGATTCTGAGTTGGAGGATGGCTTTTCATTCCCTTTTGGATACCAATTACCCTCCGACTGGGAATTTAGGAATACGAATTCAGGAAAACAGCCGAACACTTGGCTCCCCATTCCACCTCCCGTGTTTATGTCCTGTCTATCCGTGCTCTTCCAGATGACTCTTGATATTGCCTAGAGACATTACAGTTAAACTTGACAGTTATTCCAACTAATCACTGCACAACCCTACAGCTCCAACACCGCGCCCTTATCGTCCTGTGAGTCAGTCCTGCTCTCTTGTTTCTCCGTAGCACTCACACTAGGAAGTTCTTTGTGTCGATCCAGCCGCCGGTTGGAGAGCTGATGATGCCCATCTTCATGACAGAGAACGAATTCAAGAAGGAGCAAGGTGAGCACAAGAACCTCTACATGAAAAACAACTGGTAGAAAGAGAAGATCAGTGCCTGCCGATCCCGCTGCTGCTGACAAACCACGTCACGGTGTCAACGCACAGACACTTATTCTTTAGTTTTTTACAATTCAGTCCCTGAATTGACGCAGTTTCTTTTGATGTGTCAGACTGTCACGTGCGTGTTTCCTATTTAGTTACGTCTTTGCCTCTGGATGTTTGAGATAGCATTATAACAAGATTGTTACGTTTCCAAATGTTAAGTTATTGTATTTTTTTCTTGCTTAAGAGAGACAATTTTCATCAGTCACTGCAAAAACAAAGAAGCCAGTGTTACTAGAACACCAACGTGACCGATTTGATTCAGTCCACATTCAGTCAAAACCAGTTTAACAGCAGAAGTAAACATTGAGCGGCATCAAAGCTAACCCATGGTTTTCAACTCCAACTATAGTGTGTGTTTAAACATTTTTCATATCCTCCGCTCTTCCCCCTTTGAAACTGGTCCTGGTAGAGACGCTATTACAGAGTCTGGGTAAGTTTCCTTTGATAGAGCTTGTAATCGTCAGCTGTCTGTGTGTCACCTGCCTTAACGCCCTACCTTCCCACACACCCTTCCTTCCCCTCAACATCAACCCCCCTCGCTTCAAGCTGTTCCCACTTGAACCCCCATCAGCGGTTTCGAATGCCCGGGCGCCAATGACTATTTTGCATTGTGCATCTCCAGTTCACTCCGATGGCGGATACAACTGACCTGACATAACCTGCATCCCGGCCTCTTACACGTACTGTAGTTCCACCAGGAATGACTGGGAATGCATCACTTAGATCCACTAATCTAGAATCATTGTCCTAGCACTATGGAATTATGCTGCTGTAGTTCCTGGAATGCTCAAAGAGGATGTCGGAATTTCAAAGAAGGCACTGCATTTGAAACAATAATGAGTGTACTGCAGAGGAACATCCATGGTATTCCCCTTAAAATCCTGGTATTGGAAAGACTTTAGAGTACTTTCTTAATTGCAGGAAAGTACCTTACTTTAGGCATATTCAATAACTGGTGTTTTTTATTACTGTGGCATTATATGGTTAGGGTTTACTAAGTGTTATGTCCAACCCTTTATCTATTTACAGTTGTGCTCAATAGTTTGCATACCCTTGGAGAATTGGAAATATGTGTATCATTATTAAAGAGAACATGAGTGATCAGGCAAAACACATTTTTATTTCTTATGGGATTCATATTCAACTTTAGGTCATAACATAATAGCACAATCATAAAACAAAACATGGCAACGAAGAAAAAAAGTGAAATGACCCCTGTTCAAAAGTCTGCATACCCTTCGTTCTTAATACTATGTATTGCCCCCTTTAGCATCAATGACAGCATGCAGTCTTTTGTAATAGTTGTCTATGAGGCCCCAAATTCTTGCAGGTGGCAAAATGCCTCCAGGTCATGCAGTCTTTGGTCGTCTTGCATGAACTGCTTGTTTGAGATCTCCCCAGAGTAGCTCGATGATATTAAGGTCAGGAGGCTGTGATAACCACTCCAGAACCTTCACCTTTTTATACTGTAACCACTGGAGAGTCAACTTGGCCTTGTGCTTAGGGTCATTGTCGTGCTGGAAAGTCCAAGAGCGTCCCATGCACAGCTTTCGTGCAGAAGAATGCAAATCGTCTGTCAGTATTTTCTGATAATATGCTGCATTCATCTTGCCATACATTTTCACAAGATTCCCCATTGCCTTTAGCTTCACACACCCCCAAAACATCAGTGAGCCACCACCATGCTTCACAGTGGGGATGGTATTCTTTTCACTATAGGCCTTGTTGACCCCTCTCCAAACATAGCAATTAAAAAAAGAGCCAAACAACTATGTGATAATACATGGCTTCATATGATCACTATCCTTGACGAACCTTGACAAACTTGCATGAACAGTCATATCTTCAAAATCAATGCCAAAATGTTACAATTTCTGACAGGATATTCAGTCTTTTGAGCACAACTGTATCTGGCAATTAGTCCTTGTAGTAGCTTCTGGAGAGTTTTTATGTTTTGTGGATTGCTGTAGGATGAAACAATATATGGACACAAATGCCCCCCATAAACTATTTTACAAAAGACAAAAGTGAAATTAAAATGAAATCTATGGGATGGTCTCTTATTTTGTTATGAGTCTGGGGAAATGGAGCATTCATCCACAGAATTAATTTAAGTTGACCTCTAAAACTAACAGTCAGAACACAAATGCAAGGACAAGTTTAATTTCACTCAAGCTGAAACCTGTGATTCATCTCTCCTTGATTCCTCATATCCTTGCCTCCTTTAAAAGGTATTGGAGGAAAAAGTCGAAGGAGAGGAGCCTTGGCCCTTCTCCTCCAATGTGGTTCCAAGGGAGGCGAGGAGATTGGTGGGAGGGGGATCTTGGGAAGCAGAATTTTGAGGATGCTGACTCCGACGCCTCGACCGCTGGTTTTAAGAACTGTGTTGTTTTGTACTCCCACAGGTCAGTTGATGGGCATGAATGAGATCACGGAGAAGGTCACCCTGGGGGAGAAGTGCCAGAGCGAGCAGGCCGTCATCCAGAGAGTCACCACCGCCGCCAATCTGAGCCGAGTCCCCTGTGGCTCGGACAAGGAGTGCAGGTGAGTGGGATGACGGAAGAAATGGCTCTCGATGAAGGACACATGTTGAAGATCAAAGTCTTTACTGTACATTGTGAGGGCCGCTCAGGGTTATCAATTGCTAGCACGTGGAGGTCTGTGCGACTCTCTAAGAGTATGCCTCCCCAGACCATCGCCAAGCCGGTCATGCTGGATGATCTTACAGAAGCTGGATGATGTGGCAGCATAACGTTCACCTTGGCGTCTCCAGACTCTTTCATGTCTCTCACATGTGCTCAGTGTGAACCTGCTCTCATTTGTGAAGAGAATGGGGCCCCCAATGGCAGAACTGACAATTCTGGTGTTTTGGGGAAAATGCCAATTGTGCTGCACGATGCTGGGCTGTGAGCATAGGTCCCAGTAGAGGATGTCGGGCCCTTATGTCACCTTCATGGATTCTGTTGGAGTTTGGTCAGAAACATTCCACCAGCAGCCTCTAGTGGTCATGTTGTAGGGCTCTAACAGTGCTCCTCCTGTTCCTTCTCGCACAAAGTAGCAGATACTGCTATCATGTTGCTAGGTTGATGCTCTTACATGCTCTCCTCATGTAATGGGAATTTCCTGGTGTCTCCTCATGCGGTGGCACGTTTGGATGTGCCATCCTGTAGGTGCTGGACTACATCTGCAACCTGAACGGCCAGATCCTGCCTCATGCTGCCCGTAGTGACAAGGACACTAGCAAAACACAAAACTAGAGAATAAACAGTCAGGAACAATAAGGAGAGAGCAATTGTCTGTTGCCACCACCTGCAAAACCATTCCCTTTTTCGGGGTTGTCTTGCTGCCTCTCCAGTGAACCTGTTGGCACTTTCATTTGCACCAAGACAGGTGACATTCATAAACGCTTATGCTTCCTAACTGGACAGATTGATATCCCTGAAGTTTATTTGACTTGGTGTTACACTGTGATGAATATGTGTTATTAGGTAGTTGAAAGATAAGACCGTGATGTGTCACATATGCAGTCAGGAAAGAATGCATCTGTTTTGTGTGTAATGCGTATTGATTCACAAATAATTTTGTCTCTTTTTGTGTCTCTGCTATTTTTTCTTTGCTTCTGCTCCTTGACCTTTGACCTTTGAACTCAGTCCTCCCGTTCCTCTTCCCCTGTTTCTGGTTCACAGGTTCGCTGGGAAGACGGTGACCAGTGGCAGCCTTGTACTGGTCAGTGTGGTGACCAAAGACAATGGCGGCGCCCAGGTGACAGTCAACTGTGAGAAAATGGTGATTGGCACAATGTTGGTCAAGGACATCCTCCAGACCCTCACCCAGGGATGACCCCCCAAACTCTTGACCTCTTTACTTTGAACCCAGTAAATTCTTTCCTCTCCTACAGTTTGATTCTGTCTCCCTCCCTAATCACACCCATACATTAATCCACTCCAGGTCCACATACATACTTTTTTTTCTAATGGTCTGGTAGGATAATTGAAGGTAATAATAAAAATGGAGAACACTGGTTTATAATCCATTGTTTAATGAATGTTCTGCGTGTGATGCAGGTTTCAAGTTATGATTTCCCTGGAGTTAAAGGAGACATGCTTATCGGGATATAATTGTCTTTTCTTCTTCAGTTCTGTTGACTTTGTCTTATAGAAACGAAGAATGGTATTACTATACATGATTTGGAATCACAATCAGTTGTTTTGAATGTTGTTCCCAACCTCGTATTTACCAATGTCATGGCTGCTGTAAAGGTTTCACACTGTTTTGTTAGCCATATCTAGGAATGACTCATGATGTACATTACACCATCGTCTTAAAGAGACTGTGAGTCCTCACCTATACTGCTATACTTTATACATTGTTCAAACCAAGCGCAAATGTAGCATGTAGAAAACACCATGCCTTTTATGAAATGTAGAGAGGTACAATTCCACTGTTACCAGTAGTTAAGTAACAGGGTCACATCATCAAGAAAAACATTGCTGCTCCTCTATCTAATATTTATTTTGTCTGCTGAATGTTCAACAAAATCCCCTTTTGGATATTGTGTATTCTCTGTTCTCAATTTGTTTATTCTCAATATGTTTGGTATTCTCACTGCAATTCTAGAATAGTTATGTCTTCTGACCCCAGAAACCATACACATACAGTATTGTGTAAGGAAATGTGTTCTGTTCTCAGAAGCTGTCTTAGTTTTACTGCTTTTACATACACTTTGATCTATTCTTACTGTATTCCATGCATAGGATAGCGATACTGTATGGAAAACTGGTTTCTATCTAGCTCTAAACCTGAAATAAAAGAGTTCCAAGTAAATCTAAACAGACTCTTAAGAAAGCGGCTCCCATCCTATGTTGGGAGTCAACAGGTTACAGAAGGGCCTTGCTCTGTGATGGGGAGACCTGTATATCTGCAAACTGCCTACATGTGTCATAGGTTATGTATTGGTTGTTTCATTTCTTTGCCATTGGATGATGAAATTGTATCATCTCACCAAAGTAATTTAATCTTAATGTACAACGCCTCAATGACAGTTATCACAGGTAGGAAGAGGGGAAGAAAAGTAAACATTATGGTGACAGCACCAGTAAATCTATCAAGCTGAACTGAATTTACTGATGGATCATGGTTTAATTGTTCAAAACAGGGTGCTGGGAGTGTTTAAGAATAATTAAGTGGTCATTTCAAACTCCTTTTACTACTGATAAGCAAACAATTTCAGGGCATTTTGGGCTTAACTTCTACAAACACATATCTTGTAAAATAAACGATTGGAAGTACTACTGTTTATGGCAGTGAGCAATTATTTTACCCATGTACCCCAAAAATAAAATGATAAATTACTTTAACGGAATAAACCTTTCCAAAAATGTAAACTTAGATAAATTGATGATTAAGGTAAGATTGGATAGATTGATCTTTTAAAGGTTATTGTTATTTAAGTGCACACTGATTTTCTGATGTCAGGATTACAGTCTATGATATTATCTGTGTGGTTGTGAAAAATGCATTACAGCTTTATTTCTAAAACAAATGAAAATAATAAAATGACAGATCAAATGTGTACAAGTCTTTTGCATTTTTATGTGGCCTGAGGACATTGGGAACACAACACCTCTAAGTGGATTTTTTCAAAGACCGCGTTATCTACCCTGTGTCTACAAGCGACAGCAACTTCCTGTTTTGTAATGTACGATGCAGACGGCTCTGGTACAATGTATCTAGTTTGAACGTCACTTGCTTCTACAGACACACAATCATGAAACCGACAATTTCTCAAAACCTTAACCACACGGGTATCCTCCTTCCTAACCATACCCATGAATTACCTTTTGAATTTTGCCTGGTATGTGACCTGGTTGCTGTGGAATAACATTTTGTGTCGATTTAATTTATATTAGACGTATGACGTCATGTCTGTTCTCGAAATGACCCCGGTGCATGAGTAGCCAACGTGATTTCGCTTTGCTTGCTAAACTTCAAATAGCTTAAAACCTGCGTGAAAATAATTTACAGAGGTTTACATGGGGCAGTTAAGCAATTCTATCATATTTATTAAACTAGGATAACATTTTTTTATGGGAATAGTTGAAAATGATTTGCAGGTCAGTTCATCGATCTACTGAGGTGCCATGTCACAGTAATTACCCCGCCTGCGGTGAACCGGTAAGTTGACGCACATTTTCCTAATCATGACCCTTGATTTGGGAGTCTAAAAAGTTTTCGAAAAAGTGGTTTAATTACAATATTGTTTGGTTCGAGACAAAAAGCAGTTATTTAACAAATTCTGGCGGCCTTTCGCGTATTAATATGGCATTTTCTCTGGTAAGTAGCTTTTTGTATCTAGCGCTTGTCTCTAACATTATCCATCAGTCGTTCTACATATACAATTTCGATTTAGCATTTTTAGCCTCGTTTTTGTACGTAAAGGCGAAGCTAGGCATTTTAAATGTTCTTTTAATTAAAACAAATCCACGTGTATAACCCTAACACTTTACCAAGGAAACTTTTAACAGTTCCATGATTTGTTTGTAGACCTGTTTTTCATTAATGCGCTGAGTGGCTATAGCAATGATTTGACTGTTTTTGTCTAATGAAGTAACTGGAAAAAAATAAAGCAACCTTTAAGTTGACAAAATTACTAGGCTTTACGTTAAATTACGTGGACCACAGTTAGCAAGTGTGTGCGCATATCAATATTGTGTGTTATATATTTATAATGCAAATTAGAAAGAAGACCAGCGGCTCCATGACCACTGGCAAGCCGGCTCTCATGCCCTGTCTACATGCAGCAATGCTGATATCTTCCGACGAATGAACACAATGTTGGGCAACTCTCTGGACCTCACTGGGGTGTGCACTACACCTACAAACCATACAGGGAAGAGGGACCAAGACCTGTCAGGTAACTCTTCACAATGCCTATAGAGGATTCCTTCCATCCAACGTGGATGGAATGGAAGTCTGGTGGGGTTGCTTGTCATGTTGCACTCTAGTGACTACTTGTGGTTGGTTGGGTGCCAGCAAGCTTAATGGTGGTTGATGACTTGCCCCTGCTAGTGAGTTATGCGGTTGTCTCTAGTTGGACTTCAGGAAATTGGAGGTGGAGGTTTTAATCCTAAACGGAGACCTTTGCAATTCTGAGTCATATTTGGGTGTAGCCTAGCTTATTAATAGCAGCTAGTGTACTAAATCGGTTTAATATATCCTAAAGCCAAATGAACAATGTGGCAATGGCACAATGAAGTCAAAGTAGCAAACTAAGAAATGTGAATTGTGCCATGGTAATGAAACAAACTAGTTTATTATGTACATTTCACTAAATAGTTATATTGTTGATGGCTGCCAGAAGCCTATATTTGCATGAGGAAGGTTTGGTGCCGTGATTTATTTTGACAGCAAGTCAGCACAATTTCGAGAGGCGTTTTAATATGGCCGTCAAAATTACAAATACCTTTCTGGCAAGAAAGTTCATGAAAACATGACCGCCTGCTTTGTATTTTATTTTAAACGAACAGAATGACATGTTTCATTTTTGTTATCCATGCTTATTAGCCACATTTGCAATATGGCAGATAAATTAACAATCATGTTTTTATTTAGGTGATATACGTTTTTATGGCCAGAATGACAAATAAATTGGTGGTTATTTAATCCAGTTATTCAGATTTGAAACAAAGACAATCAAAGCTTGTCTCAGTGGTATTTGACAAGGTATAACATCCTTATTTACCAGGCATCACTTGCATATAAATGCCAGCTTTACCAAAGTATGTGTGTATACTATACTGTAAGTGTATATACTTTAACGCAGCACTTTTTTTGCGAGAATCACAAACACTATAGCCTCTGTTTCAACCACTTACTGTTGTGACCACTATTGCGAGTCTGGGATGGGATGTTTCATATCTACTGACTAGGACCTTTAAATCTCGTTCAGCAAAATTAAATAATCTTTTTTTCAAGTTCATTCTTCTGGCAGGCTGGGTGTCCGACTTTTAATAGCTAATGCTGAATACGTCCACTATTGCAAACAGTTATCATATTCCAAATGTTGAACTTCAGAATCCCGAAATTCCAGTAGGCTGGCTACAGAAAAGACCAATAGTTTGACTGGGTCTGCGGTAAAGCACAAATATTTTATTGTATTCAAATATGTAATTAAATCAAGATAAAATACATTCAAACATGGTGGAAGTGTTTGCAGTGCTGGCCCTAGCCTTTTGGGGGCCCTAAGCAAAAGTTGAGTGGCGGGACCCTCTCCCTTAGTGCTTCTAGGCTCACGAGCGGTCTGTGGCCCTCTGGCAGTCGGGGGCCCAAAGCAACGGCTCATATTGCTTATGCCTCGGGCCGGGCCGGAGTTTATGCTTAACTCAATGAATGGATTTTCATGTTTAATCTTAACATTTCTGAATTCAGCATCTTTAGAAAAAAAAGTTAACATCTAAGTATACACACAAAGTTCACTGATGGTTCATATAACCAGAACTGTGTATAGTTTGTCAATTCCAAATATACTTTTATCAGATTTGATCCAACAACATTACTATAGTGCTGATCCGTTCCTATTTATAGCATTTTGAGCCCTTGCAGCCTCTTGCACTCAATCACTTGGTGACGTCAGTTAAGTCTGTTAGGGTTTAGGGGGGGACATTCAGCCCTTAAAGCTTTGTGGTTTATAATATTGCTGCATGTAATTTATGGGAATGATTACTCGTTTTTGTACTGTTCACAAGATGTCAATGTTCTATTTAAAATATACTTCATTGTCCTGACACTGCAATCATAAGGTAGGGGAAACCTGTCAATGGTTTTCTAGTGATGTGCTGTTCAAACTGCACTCATTATTAACCATCCAGCAGTCAAGCGAAATACTTTACTATCTAATTGTGTTGCACCGGCAACCTGTTGACCTGGTTGTAAATATATACTTTTCAATACCTGGTGGTTATAAATGTCTAAAACATCAGCGAAAGCCTTGTATAATGGATTTTCTGAAAGAAAGGTATGTTCTGGGGTTACTGATTCAAATAAAATCTAAAGATTTTAAGTTATAAAAAATGATGTTCACTAATACTTATTGGCTATGTTGAAAACTAGCATGCCCATTCAGATGGCACTTACTTGGGATAATTTTCAAATTTGTAGTGGTACGTCATATTAAATATGGGTGTATTTTCTTGTTCATTGGTGTTAGGCTGAATGACATATCTAAACATATTTCATCCTTTTTTTTGGCCTCATTCCAATGTTTAGTTATGGTGATGAGCATTATGAACCTCTTAAGCTGTTGGTGTGAAAGTAAGACAGTCATGTGATTTTATGACATTCTTGGTGCGTAACTGTGATCATTTGCAAAAGCTACACTTTTTTCTATTTACATTTTTTGCCTCTGACTGCAACTTTGCTACGGAAAGCAATGAGCAAGGCTGAATCCATTCAGTCAGTACATTTCCCAAAACAATAGGACAGGCAAGAGACCAAGTTAGCAGCTCTTAACCTAAAGAATATTTGTGTTTTTGTACTTTTTGTTAATATTTGAATTGCTTGCATCCTGTCTGCCTGTCTTGCATGACTGACCAAAATCCTATGGATCTGATGGGTCCCTTTACAATAAGTGAGCGGGAAAGGGAGATCTATCAGCATTCTCATTAAGCTCTCACAGCTCAAGCTACAGCTCTTTAGCACCACAATGGCAGTCAGCTAGGTCCCTTTACAGTTCACAAGAGGTAAAGGGAGATGTATCAGCATTGTCTCTTATAAAGCTCGTGGTACAGCTCTTTAGCAGTCAGCTGGGTCCCTTTACAGTTCACAAGAGGTAAAGGGAGATGTATCAGCATTGTCTCTTATAAAGCTCGTGGTACAGCTCTTTAGCAGTCAGCTGGGTCCCTTTACAGTTCACAAG
>JACXGK010008117.1:0-14434 GCA_016801125.1 Novumbra hubbsi
TACATCCAATCAGATTCATACAGTACATCCAATCAGATACATAAAGTACATCCAATCAGATACATACAGTAAATTCAATCAGATTCATACAGTACATCCAATCTGATTCATACAGTACATCCAATCGCATTCATACAATACATCCAATCAGCCGCACACATTGACAATTTCTACACACACTAACAATGTCTGTACACACTATTTTTTACACACACACAAACTGAGAGCTCATCTGACCACTTTGCACGCAAGATTAGGTTCAGATCGGGAACAAAAGAAAGCATTTAGCCCGCCCTGATTTGCAGACGAAATGAGGACGAGGCATTAATTAGTCACGCATAATGGATGCATCCCAAATGGTATTAAGACACTTAGTGGACCAAGCGGTGCATTAAGGGGACAGGGTTCTATTTGGGAGGCAGCATAATGCCTTTTACTCCAGAACAGATATGACTGAAGGCCTCATCTCTTTGTCAAGACTAATAGGTAGTACAGTATTTGACAACTTCCAATAAGCTATATGAATACTTAATAAATGCCATCTAATTGCAGATGGCGAAAATAAAGTGGAACCTGTCTTTCCTTTTAAATGCCATTCTGAGCTCGTTAAGCTTAAAGACGATTTGTGACTGTTTCCTCATCATCATCTAGTTGATGATTTTAATATGAACAGATTTGTGAAAAAGACCCCAGGAAAGTTACCTTTTTAACATTTGGACAATGTGGATATGAAATCTTCACTTAAACACTATTGGCCGATAATGTTGACCTCAACAAATGACTGTAAAATATGAAACATTGTAAAATCAAAAGAAATGCATTGGTATAGGGGAAAAAAATATAAATTTGATGTTCATTTGCTTTCAAGCTTCAAGTCCCCCCCAGCATTTCGGTAGGTTTAAGGTTTGGGCTTTGACTCATTCATTGCATAACCCTGCATTTCTACTTTCTGGTGCATTCTGTTGCAGCTTTGCTTGTCTGTTATGTTTCAGCTTCAGCGTTCTGACAGATGACAATCACATTCTCCTCAAGAATGATCAGGTATCATCTGGACCACGTGCTTGACTCCACAATGGTTAAGTTGGCCGTGAGGCCACAAAGCAGTCTATGCCATAATGCCAAAACCTACATGCATGAGGTTCTTCTTTTCAAAGGCTGTTTCTGACAAACATGAAGTCGCATTGTGGCCATACAATTCCCTTTGACTCACCTGTCCAGAGCAAATTATTCCAGTCGTTTTAATATTCAGCCAGGTGTTGTCAGGCAGCCGTCAGTTGTGTCTTGATATTCAATTTTTATATCAGAGATTTTTTTCCATCCTGACCTCAAAGATATAGGCCAAGTATGTATTGTCTCTTTCTGACAGTTGACTAATGCACTTTGACACTGATTGTGTCAAAAGAGTACCTGAGGGCTATCGACGCAAACTAGCATCGGAAAGCGCACCCGTTACATTTCTCTAGACTGGTTAAAGGTAGAAGACTATGTTTTTTTTACCTTGGAGGGGACAATCTTCCGAAAAGATGACATGTCGATTGTGTATTTATATAAAGTAAAAGCCTTCCAAATCACTCAGCCTCACTCAGGACAAAACAACTGACTGGAGAAAATGACCATGCATGATCTTTTTGCAAGCAATGCTAATGCATGTATTTTCAATCATATATATTATTGATGTAACCACCTTAAAATGCATCATCATAAAGCTTATGTATAATGTACAATAAATGCACCTGGTTGCCAGCAAGTTATAGTCTCAGGCCAAAATATATGCAACAACTTACAACCACACTATTACACCTGAAAGCCCTCACAGAGAACATCACACAATTTGGGGTGTAACTGAGTATTGTGAGTAAAGAAGATCAACCAGTCAAAATGAGGTAAAAGACCAATGAAGACAGAGACTGGCAGTGAGCAGGAACATCTATTCACACCTGTAGAAAAATGTCAGTGTTTCCAAACGGAGAGCGAGACAAAGGTTTTAAATGAAAAAGATTGAATAGAGACCATACGAGAAAGAACAACAGAGAAATAAAGCGAAAGATCAATGAGAATGTGTTTGAGAGTTGGAGACAGGAAGAGGACTGATCACGACAAACACACAAACACACACACACACAGAAAGAGCGGTGGGCCTTTTTCAGGTTGTCGGGTAAAGCATATTCTCCTGCTGGCATTCAATTGTGCCTTGTTAGACAATCAAGTCTTCAATATACGGCAGTTCCAGGTCAGGATCTATCACACCGGCAAACTAGACATTAAACAACAAAAGGTTGGGAGAGAGGAGAATGAAGAGGAAGACAGGAGGGGAGAAGATTAAGGGAAAGATCAAGGAGGGAAAGAGTTGAAGGAAAACCAAAATCAGATAAGGACCACTCTCCCCCTCCAACTGCATCATGACAGGAACTCATAGAAATGCCATGTGTGTGTGTGTGTGTTTATATGAGTGTGTCTGTGTGTGTTTGTTTATGTGTGTTCATATGAGTGTGTCTGCATGTGTGTGTTTATGTGTGTGTGTTTGTACGAGTGTGTCTGTGTTTGTTAATGTGTGTTCATATGAGTGTGTCTGTGTGTGTTTGTTAATGTGTGTGTGTGTTCATATGAGTGTGTCTGTGTGTGTTTGTTAATGTGTGTGTGTTTATATGAGTGTGTCTGCGTGTGTTTGTTAATGTGTGTTCATATGAGTGTGTCTGCATGTGTGTGTTAATGTGTGTGTGTTCATATGAGTGTGTCTGCATGTGTTTGTTAATGTGTGTTCATATAAGTGTGCCTGCATGTTTGTGTTCATGTGTGTCTGTTCATATGAGTGTGTCTGCATGTGTTTGTTAATGTGTGTTCATATGAGTGTGTCTGCATGTGTTTGTTAATGTGTGTGCATATGAGTAAGTCTGTGTGTGTTTGCTAATGTGTGTTCTGAGTGTGTCTGCATGTGTGTGTTAATGTGTGTGTGTTCATATGAGTGTGTCTGCATGTGTTTGTCAATGTGTGCGTGTTCATACGAGTTTGTCTGTGTGTTTGTTAATGTGTGTGTGTTCATATGAGTTTGTCTGCTTGTGTTTGTTAATGTGTGTTTGTTAATGTGTGTGTGTTCATATGAGTGTGTCGGCGTGTGTTTGTTAATGTGTGTGTGTAATTTTTTACCAACCTGATAAGCTCTCTATTAGTTACATATATGTTAGGTCTATTAGTTATGTATATTACTATATATATATATATCTCATATCTGTTAGTGAGGTACTGAAACGGTCACCATAGAAACCCATTGACAAAAAACCTAGTTGTTCTTAATGGTCACTGTAGGCCCACTGACGGTCACTGCAGACACTGTGGAACATCACACCCACTCACACACGCTGTGATATAATCTCTCCTTGGTGATGCAGTAGCTAATGTCTGAGATGGAGCAACAGGCTTCTCTACGGCAGCTCTCAGAACAGGGGAGTATCTGATAATCTGCCAGTCCATCATGTGTTTGCCAGAGTGTGAGGAATGTCTGTAATCTACAGGAATATTGGCTCAATGACATGATGGACATTCAGAGAAATGTGGTAAACTGGAAGTGTCTGTGAATGAGTGAGAATGTCTGTGGGAGTGTGTGTGTATTTGTGCGAGTGTGTATGTGTGTGTGTTTGCATGTGTCGGAGTGTGTGTGTGTTTGTATAGGACTGAGTTTGTGTGGGTGTAAGATTAGGGTTAACGTTAGATTAAGGTAATGGTTAAATGTAGGTTAAGGTTAGAGTTAAAGTTAGGTTTAGGCTTTAAGTGTGAAATTTGTTTGAAACCTTTTTTGCTTTCTGGTACCCAAAAGAATGTGTGTGTCTGCGTGTGTGTGTGTGTGAGGGGGAAGGGTGTGCGTCTCTGTGTATGTGTGTGTGTGTGTGTATTCTTATGTGTGTGGCAGACTGAGTGTGAGGATGTCAATATGGGTGGTGGTATTGACCCAGTGTCCTACAAGACTGATGGCAAAAGCTGTTTGGCTGACTGCAACACAGAAATACAGAAATGCCAACAGGCAGACAGAAAAACCCTCTATAACACACACACTCGCTAACATTCTCATGTAAATATGAAGCATTTGTCCTGAGTAGTAAAGTATGAAAAATGAAAGCAAATGTCTCTAGGTTTGGTGGAAAATGACAAGATGATCGTGGCCCCTGCAAGGGAAACG
The DNA here is from genome assembly GCA_016801125.1 of Novumbra hubbsi. Taxonomy (NCBI): domain Eukaryota; kingdom Metazoa; phylum Chordata; class Actinopteri; order Esociformes; family Umbridae; genus Novumbra; species Novumbra hubbsi. The sequence goes on from JACXGK010008117.1 coordinate 4,172, forward strand.
AAGACATTAGCTAGGGTGTTGGATGGCTGTTCAATTTAAAAAGATTGACAGCTAGCTTGGGTGTGTTGGACGGCTGTAACATTGAATTAGACTGACAATTAGCTAACCTTGGAATTAGAAGACCTTGGGTCCAGCCGTTCATGTGGATGTTACTTTGACATGTACCACCTTCCTGAGCATTGTTGCAGACCATGTTCACACTTTCATGGAAACGGTCTTCCCTGATGGCATTGGCCTCTTTCAGCAACATAATGTGCCTTGACTTTGCCTCCAAATTCCCCAGATCTCAATCCAATAGAGCATCTGTGGGATGTGCTGGACAAACAATTCAGAAGCATGGAGGCCCCACCTTACAAGACGAAAAGGATCTGCTGCAAACATCTTGGTGCCAGATACCACAGCACACCTTCAGAGGTCTAGTGGAGTCCATGTCTCAACATGTCAGGGCAGTTTTGACAGCAAACGAGGGACCTACACAATATTAGGCAGGTGTTCATAATGTTATGGCAGATCGGTGTATAAACCCACAGCTCGTACACAGAAGCCCCAACCCCACCGACAATGGATCCCACATCCAAGGACATTCTGATAATAAGCAAATGAATCTCCATGGTAACGAAAGCCCTTGGGCCTCCCAACACAGAACTCTAATATTCCAACAACATGGCCTAGGACAGACCATTAAGCCACCAAGGCCAGAAACGGTTACACAACCACTCTATCCCCCAAACACGATGGACTGACTCATTAGCTACTAAATGGAAAAGCTAATTTGGGCAGTGAAATACAAATCAAGGTCGCTTGAGAAAAAACTAACACCTACTCCACCTAACTAATAGCCCATACCTACTCCACCTAACTTAGAGCCCATTCCTACTCCACCTAACTTATAACCCATAAATACTCATTCTAATATACTCAACCTAACTCACAGCTAATACCTACTCTACCTAACTAATAGCCCATACCTACTCCACCTAACTTAGAGCCCATTCCTACTCCACATAACTTAGAGCCTATACCTACTCCAAACATAGAGCCCATATCCCCTCCACCTAACTTAGAGCACATACACTTCCAAACTTCCCATACCTACCCCATAACTCACAGCCCATACCTACACTTCCAAACTCACAGCCCATAACTACTCCATAACTTACAACCCACACCTACTCCACCTAACCTAGATCCCATACCTATTCCATCTAACTAACAGCCCATTGTGTTTCTACAGTGCTGTAGAACCCTAACCATACAATAACCACATTCTGCTCAGAGCCAGCACTGCTAAAACCAGCACTGCTAAACCGGCACTGCTAAGCCGACACTGCTAAAACCGGCACTGCTAAAGCCGGCACTGCTAAAGCCGGCACTGCTAAAGCCGGCACTGCTAAACCGGCACTGCTAAGCCGGCACTGCTAAAGCCGGCACTGCTCTGGGGTCAAAATGACGCTGTCGGTTAGACTGAAGGTTTAAACACCACAAGGAATAAGGTACCACTTGGATGGTTCCCTATTGTGTAGCTTCTAGAATGAGAGATGGAACAAACTAACAGAAGGGCACTTACTTCTTCCTTGTCTCGTATCTGCCTGTCAATCCAAGACTCTGTGGAGGGTGAGAGAAAATCATCAATGTGTATGTTTGAGCTTAAAGCGGATAGCAAGCAGATACAGATGTGCACCATTTCTCTAGAGAAGGGATTGATGGAGAAGAAAACAGATTAAGAGAGATTTCATTAAATGATTTATCAGGAAAAGATGCACTGAGTACAACCTACAAGATAAGATGGCAAAAAGACAACTTCCAGTAACCCCAGGTGTCGGAAGAAAGACATGATTGATTGACCAGCTTGCATTTCAATTAGGAAGAGAGCGGACCTAGCATTGCGAACGGGATTGCAAGAACATTAGATACATTTCTTACGTTAAATCCTAACCTTAACTCTAACCCTTACCCTAACCTTAATCCTTACATAACCATAAACCTGACCCGTAAATAACCCTAACCCAAAGACTTAAATATCTCTAACCATTAAAAAACATAACCTTAGCCATTACATAACCCTAACCATATCCATTACATAACCCTAACCATATTTCGTAGGTAAACCTAACCATAGCCATTACATAACCCTAACCATATCCATTACATAACCCTAACCATATTTCGTAGGTAAACTTAACCATAGCCCTTACATAACCCTAACCTCAACCCTAACATGACCTTCACTTTTAACCAACACTATAGTACATTCATTTCGTATACACCTAAAATAACCCCCTAGGGTAAGGGGCTCCTTGTGCAAAACACATTGAAAAGCAAAATGCTTGAACCACACCAACAGAAAATGCCTGTGGGGTAAGAATCTTATTTTGCAGTACACAAAAGAAATGTAAAATCTGAAAACAAGACGGCGGGTTGTCTTCAGACCTTCCTGTCTTGTTTTAGGACAATATTCTTTCTTAATTCAAGCATTTCTTTCTCATTAATAGTAATTTGCAAGGAAAACTCTTTTGCAGGGGTTGCTAAAAACACATGTTTCATGTTTTACTGACTTTATAAGGGCTTAAGGTCCCAAAATGTACACATAGATCACACAAAAAACACGTATTATTATTATTTGAGTTTAATTAAATCAAACTATTCAATTTATTTCTCTGATGTTGTGTTTTATTGTACTCTAATACCTCGGTTTCTGTACCTATGTGGTTAGCAATATAATGCAGTGTTCAGTACCAGTGTGTGTCAGTGTGTATTACAGTGTTAAATACTCATGTGTTTCAGTAGTAGTAGTAGTATAATACAGTCAGGGTAAATCATAGAGACTACACGCCACACTGGCGGGGAGAGAACAAATATTTCATGCACGCGCTTAAGAAAGCAGCTCGATCTGCCGCACTGCATGTGTCGTGCCTGTGCGTAGTACGTAACATTAATTGTGTCTGTCATCGATCAGTATTTGTTTTGTGACACAATAGAAACAATCTTAGGCGAGCCTACAGTTTAAGCTAACCCAGCCATCGTGTGTAGGTTTATTGTGTGAGTGAAGTACCCAACACAGAAAATCAAGTTTGTTACTCCTACCATGGCTAATGCGAGCGACATTTCCTCCACCGAAATAATGACTTATTTGAAAGATAAAATGAAGGTGTTCCAAAAAACATGGCTGGAGTGTAAGGATGGAGTTATGTTCTGCAGTGTGTGTCGTGTCAACGTAAAAGAAAAGTGCAGAGGCAATTCCTTCATTGTTGGCGCTACAACTATAAAACTGGATAATATCTTATTTCACGAGAGCTCACAATGTCACTGTGATTGCATGTCAGTCGCCAAGACACAGCCTCTGCTCCCCCAGGCTACCACATCAGTAAATGCAAAAAAAGCCCAAAACAGTTTGGTGCTACCGCATTGCCAAGAAAGCCCAAAACTGTCTGGTGCTACCGCATTGCCAAGAAAGCCCAAAACTGTCTGGTGCTACCGCATTGCCAAGAAAGCCCAAAACTGTCTGGTGCTACCGCATTCCCAAGAAAGCCCAAAACTGTCTGGTGCTACCGCATTGCCAAGAATGCGAGACCCTTTGAATGGATGTGAGTAAATTAATTGAACATGTTGTGTTTTATAGTATAACATGTTACCCAGTACCACCCACAGATCATGTTATCCACCTTGTTAATTTCGTTTACTTGTTTTGTTAGCTAGTTGGCCACTGTATTATTTTTTATAGTGTTAGGGTTAGGGTTAAGGTAATGGTTAAATCCACTCAACCCTCACTAGTCTACCTGTCCACGGTACTACAACACAATCTGGGGCTAAATCCACTCAACCCTCACTAGTCTACCTGTCCACAGTACTACAACACAATCTGGGGCTAAATCCACTCAACCCTCACTAGTCTACCTGTCCACAGTACTACAACACAATCTGGGGCTATATCCACTCAACCCTCACTAGTATACCTGTCCACGGTACTACAACACAATCTGGGGCTAAATCCACTCAACCCTCACTAGTCTACCTGTCCACGGTACTACAACACAATCTGGGGCTAAATCCACTCAACCCTCACTAGTATACCTGTCCACAGTACTACAACACAATCTGGGGCTAAATCCACTCAACCCTCACTAGTATACCCGCCACGGTACTACAACACAAACATCCCAATATCATGTTAATAGCCCAAATTATGTATCTCTCATTTCAACCACGACATTGATTTTATCAAGACACCTCAGAAGGTATGAAGTGTATCAGGCAGCCTCCTCTTGTACGTCTGTCCTAATGACTGTTGTGAATGGTAGCAAAGGCTAAACATCTGTCTGATTCATCCAGCAGAGATATGAATCTACACGCTAACAACAGGGACACACATCGGCAAGTATATGAGCTAGCATCACATTTTTGGGGACCCTTTTGGGCTCAACAGTGCCACCTTGACAACCAGGTCAAAAATCAAGGACTGCCGTGTAAAGTTAGGGAGACCCCAAGTGTCCTTAAGTGTCCTCTAAGTTAATATTACATCCCTTTGAGTACTTATTCATAGGTAAATTCCCAGCATTATAGTTGATGTAAAGAAATGAAACACACCAGCCTATCAGTCACCGTGCAGAAGGTCTGTCATTCTAATCTGGGGGGTTTGAATAGCCTGTTGAATGTTTTTCTCTCCAGGCTGTTTGGCACATCAATGTCTGATGACCTCTCTGTGTACTATCTCAGCCACAGTGTGTGTGTGTGTGTGATAGAAACAGCTACAGGTTCACCTCCTACAGGTCTGTAATTACTGAGAACAGAGTTAGAACACTGACACTGAGTGTCCCTTCACCACAGATACTGAACCCAGTCGTCATCCCTTCACCCCTGATACTGATACTGATACTGAACCCAGTCGTCATTCCTTCACCACAGATACTGAACCCAGTCGTCATCCCTTCAACACAGATACTGAACGTCCCCAGTCGACCTCCCTTCACCCGATACTGATACTGAACCCAGTCGTCATTCCTTCACCACAGATACTGAACCCAGTCGTCATTCCTTCACCATTGATACTGAACGTCCCCAGTCGTCATCCCTTCACCATAGATACTAAACGTCCCCAGTCGTCATCCCTTCACCATAGATACTGAACGTCCCCAGTCGTCATCCCTTCACCACAGATACTGAACGTCCCCAGTCGTCATCCCTTCACCACTGATACTGAACCCAGTCGTCATCCCTCCACCACTGATACTGAACGTCCCCAGTCGTCATCCCTCCACCACTGATACTTGTACTGATACTAAACCCAGTCATCATTCCTTTACCACTGACACTGAACGTCCCCAGTCGTCATCCCTTCACCACTGATACTGAACGTCCCCAGTCGTCATCCCTTCACCACTGATACTGAACGTCCCCAGACATCATCCCATCACCACTGATACTGAACTTCCCCAGTCGTCATCCCTTCACCACTGATACTGAACCCAGTCGTCATCCTTTCACCACTGATACTGAACGGCCCCAGTCGTCATCCTTTCACCACTCATACTGAACGTCCCCAGTCGTCATCCTTTCACCACTGATAATGACCGGCCCCAGTCGTCATCCTTTCACCACTGATACTGAACGGCCCCAGTCGTCATTATTTCACCACTTATACTGAACGTCCCCAGACGTCATCCCATCACCACTGATACTGAACGTCCCCAGTCGTCATCCCTTCACCACTGATACTGAACGTCCCCAGTCGTTCAGCCCAGTGGAGGTGTTGTCAGACGGGGAAACACTAGCTGCTTCTTTAAAAATCCAGGCAGTATAGATTTATGTAAACAAGTACACCCTTATTTATCATTAAACTGAATGTGTGTGTGTGTGCTCTATGAGTGTATGCTTACATAATGCCTAAACAGTGTTCTCTCTGTAGGTAAGGACGCTACCTACAAGCTAATAAGTTGTCCTTTGGGATCTCCTTCATACAGACCCAGCTGTAGGGTAACTCACCTGAAAGTTTCATTGTTTAATGATTTTATACTAAAATATGACATTACCCCAGCTATATCATTTCAAGATTAATATAGTTTTATATAGATTGTTGCAATCACAACTCAGCGCCCTGCACATGACCATGATATGCTGCAGAGTGACTGATATGGAGGTCAGCGGATCACACTGAACCATGTGAACGGCTCTCACACACACACACACTAAACACATTTCTCTCAGGAGGAAATGAAAAGTGTCTGCAAACCCTCACTCACACACGCTCACACGCTGACACACTCACACGCTGACACACTCACACACTCACACACTCACACACTCACACACACTCTCTCTCTCTGCCCCAGTCAGTGCTCTATGCTGTACTCTTCTTTTGCTAATTTGAACAAGGCTTTATTTTGCTGTTCGTCAGTAGCTGAACTGTAGCAGGGTTGTTAGGCCTCTCCCAGGGCTAATTAAGGGACCAATACAAGCATTCATGGCCCAGCGCAGAACCCCGTTCCGGGGGAAGGCCACTGCCACACTGTCACTGCTGGCAGCCAGCTCCAGGTACCTCCAAGGCCCTGCAGTGGCTGTTCAAATTCATGGCCCTGCCTGTCTGTCTGCTGGATGGGCTGTCCAGGGTTAGGGTGTTTGTGTGGGGGAGCTCACTGCTATTTGTGTGTGTTTCCATGTGTGTGGCAATTCATGCATGCGTGTTTGGGTGTGTGGTTCAACACACTAGGGAATAGTGTGGTCTTTATTTTGTATTACTCCAGAACATGTTCACCACACAAGTGAATACTTTAGTCTCTTTTATTATCTATTCTCCAAATTGAATACACAAGTGAATAGTGTTGTCTACTGTATTATGTATTCTTCACGTTCAACACACTACTGAATACTGTTTTTTGTGCATTACTGGGAGCTGAGGCAGTTTATAGTAGTCTGCCAGGGGAAAAAGCAGCATGTGTGTGTGTGCGTTGGTGTACTTTTATGTCTGTGTCTGTGTATATGTTTATGTCTGTGAATATAAACCTGTGGTATATTTCCGGCACACACCCACTGTCCCACACACACAGCAAGTTGGGGAGAAGGTGTGTTTGATGGTAGAAACGTCATCATCCTTTCTGTTGTTTTAAGGAATTGCTTGACTGGTGCCATCATATGATTCGCCCACAGGCTGCTTGACTGGTGCCATCATATGATTCGCCCACAGGCTGCTTGACTGGTGCCATCATATGATACGCCCACAGGCTGCTTGACTGGTGCCATCATTTGATACGCCCACAGGCGGCTTGACTAGTGTCATCATTTGATACGCACACAGGCTGCTTGACTGGTGTCATCATTTGATACGCCCACCGGCTGCTTGACTGGTGCCATCATATGATTCACCCACAGGCTGCTTGACTGGTGCCATCATATGATTCACCCACAGGCTCCTTGACTGCTGCTGTCATATGATTCACCAACAGGGAACAGCCAGCTTGTCTGGTGCGGTCATATGATTTGTCCACAGGGAGCAGGCTGCTTCATACAACGTCTCGACTGTGCCGAACTTGGGTGTAACTGTGTGCGTGTAAGTGCGTTCATGGGTGTGTTTGTGTGTGACTGGCCACACAACTACCAATAAAGAAACATTGTGACTAATAATAATTACAATAGCAAAACTATTTATGTACATATGTGTAGGTTATACAATGTTTTATATATAGGTTATGTAGGATTTAGAATGTAGTACACAAAGAACAACATAAGTAAGGAACATTCACTAATCATATTGTCTTTAAAGAGGAAAGAAATACATTAAAACACCACGCAAATGAGACCCGGTTCTATATTTAGTGCACTACTTTTGAATTGCTGGAATCGGCAGTGTGTGCCTGCGTGTGTAATCTTCCCATAATTATCTGTTAAGTACACCTGCTGCTGTATCAACAGGAGAGCTACAACTCATTACCAACACAAACAACATCAGCAGTCTAGAACCTCCGGAAGAGTACAGACCAAGGAACTCTGTAGCAGCTAGTGTTTTCACATCCTATAGCAACACATAAGTTAACCAGCAGACTTGCCTGGAGTAAACAGGAACACTATAACAGGATTCAACCATTGTACAGCTTTCTGGAAGCAGGGAACAACAGGCATTTTGTTTCGTTACATGTTGAGAGGCTTGTCTCCAAAGTTTAAACTACCATATAACAGCAGGAAGACAGAAGGGCTGCAAACGGGTCCTGTTATCTAGACAGTCATAGTGACAGACACAGACCTGGTGTTAGAGAGCAGTAAATACCGTAGTAACGCCGGTCACCTCCAGAAGAACAAAATGGTCCTGGAGGAGATTCTAGAGGAGGAGGACAAGCTTGCCCCCTTTTGGTGCTTTGAGGAGAAACACAATTTAACAATTTGGTCACATAAGAGAACATTTGTTCATAACTGTAGAGAAATGTTTTAGTTTACTACTTTATAATAAATGTCTATGTGACTCAATATATCTGTATATTAGAATTCCATTAAGTATGTCCTCGTTACTCCACCAACTACTGATCATCTTCTAATTAAGTATGTCCTCGTTACTCCACCCAACTACTGATCCTCTTCTAATTAAGTATGACCTCGTTACTCCACCAACTACTGATCATCTTCTAATTAAGTATGACCTCGTTACTCCACCAACTACAGATCATCTTCTAATTAAGTATGACCTCGTTACTCCACCAACTACTGATCATCTTCTAATTAAGTATGACCTCGTTACTCCACCAACTACAGATCATCTTCTAATTAAGTATGACCTCGTTACTCCACCAACTACAGATCATCTTCTAATTAAGTATGACCTTGTTACTCCAACAACTAAAAAAAAAAACTAAAAGTCAAAGAAACTTGGAGGATAAGACGGGGAGAATTCATTGAAGATGGACAACGTTAAATCCTCAAAAGATGTCTTAGGGACACCGCACCTTCAGTGCTCAAGGGAATCAGTAAGGAAATACGCAATTTCAGGAATGAGCTTAAAGTGGACCAAAACAATCTGAAAACAGACATTGCAGGTTCAGAGACTAAAGGTATTTTTACATGGGGAGGGATTTTAATGTGGTCATAATCATAAATAATAATTTAGATACAACAAGCCTCATGAAAAACAAGATGCATCTGACAAGGCTTATTACATGGAACAAGTGGATGTTTGCAGGGAATTACACCCTCTGGAAAGGGAATAAACCCACTATTCTGTACTCTAACCCCATACTGTTTACTCTAGTTTTGACCTTTTACATTTGTAAGGGCAACAGCCACAGGCTTACAGACTAATGCAAAATCGGTGTGGCCGATGTATCAGACCTTAATACGATCTCCTTGATTATACGCTTCATTAACAGGGAAGTAAACACTGCCTGGAGGCTCAATGTGGATGTTTTGAATATTAAGGCAAATGTGGAACAGATAGCGGAAGAAATGAAACGGATGTAGAGAAATAATGGTGAAATGAACCCAACCATATTGTGGGAAGCTATGATAGCAGTTACTCGCGGATAGTTGATTGCTTTGACCTCATCACAAAAAAGGCACAGCTAGCCACTTACAAATACAAAATGAAAGAATTGAGAGAATTGGTAGCAATGGGTTTCCATCAGAATGGTACAAGGCCTTAAGGAACAAGTTCCAATCCTGTTTTTACTGGATGCTTAAAGAAGGCATGTCCACCAGCACACAAACATATTCACGTTATTGGGGGAAGACCATTCAGCTATGCCATCTGCTTTCAGGGACACTGTTTGTGATGTTGATTGTGCACCCTTGAAAAATTGTGAATTATTTTAGATTTTTTGAAATTATCACTTTCAAGACTTTAAGGCAAAGTACGGTCTTGAGTAGGGACTTACAGTTAATGGACTAATATGCAAAAGAGATCAAATTGGTTCTTTGAATGGCTTAAAATGGATGCGTGTGAATCCGCACAAACCAAAAATAACTTGGGAAATCTCTGCTTTCTACCGAGCCAAGCATCTGAAAAATCTAAACACTGCGGCAGCAAACTTTTTGTAAACCAATACTGAGTCATTCTCAAAACTTTTGGCCACAGCTGTACATACTGAAACTTCAAGAAAACACGTGAGAAGTTCTGGGGAAAATGGAATAGCTATATGGGACGTGACACAGACTAAATGAATGCCTAATTGAAAGGTTCATGTATATTGGATGCTTCTAGACGTTCATATTGTTATACTTAGTTTTTTCAGCGTTTTTGTGGTTCTTCTTGGGTCGTTGTAGATGGGTTGTATTGAGTGTATTCCAGGG